>JAKFGQ010000250.1:0-36816 GCA_021498475.1 Saguinus midas | reverse complement strand
ATTTCAGAGATAGCAATTCCAGGCAATGCAACTTCAGGCAATTCCAGGCAAGAAAATTTCAGGCAAAGCAATTCCAGGCAAGGAAATTCCAGGAAAGGCAATTTCAGGCAAGGCAATTCTAGACAATTCTAGGCAAGGTCATTCCACGGAAGTCAATTCCAGGAGATTTCAGGCAAAGATATTCCAGGCATGGCTTTTCCAGGCAATTCCAGGAAAGCAACTATAGACAAGGCAATTCCACTCATTTCCAGGCAAGGCTATTTCAGGCAAGGCAATTCCAGGCAAATCTAGGCAAGGCAATTCAGGCAACTGCAGGCAAACAATACAAGGCAAGGCTATTCCAGAAAATGTCAGGACTTTCCATTTCAGGCAACGCAATTCTAGGCAATTCAGGAAAGGAAATTCCAGGTAAAGCACCCAGGCAATTCCAGGCAAGACAATTTGAGGCAAAACAATTCCAAGAAACTCCAGGCATGGCAATTCAGGTCGAGGCAAGTCCAATCAATTCCAGGCAAGGCAATTTCAGGCGAAGCAATTCCAGGCAAGATAATCCCAGGCATGGCAATTCCACCCAATTCAAGGCAAGGCAAAATATAAAAGGCAATTCAAGGCAATTCCAGGCACGGCAAATCAGCCATGGTATTTCCAGGTAATTCAGTCAAGGTAATTTCAAACAAGGCAATTCCAGGTAATGCTATTTCAGGCAAGGCAATTCCAGTCTCTCCTTTGCAGCACCTGCACTAAAATTGGGATGCTACACAGAAGGCTGTGGCTGCATCACAAAAATGACATGCAAAGAATGCAGCATTCTGTATTTTTTTTTGTGCTGTTTTGTGGAAATCAAATAAAGATAGATTTGAGGTACAAAAATAAAAATAGAAAGTTAGCTGGACGTGGTGGTGGACACCTGTAACCCCAGCTACTTGAAGGCATTGGCAGGACAATCGCTTGAACCCAAAAGAAAGGTGTTGCAATAAGCAAAGATCACTGTTGCACTTCAGCCTGGGTGACAAGAGGAAACAGTACATCATAAAGAAAGGCGGGAGAAGGTGGAGTCACCAGGCACCTGTTTTGTTACAATTGCAGACACTCATCTGTCTGATTACTTTTCTTTTCTCTTTTTTATGTGAGGTGTTTTCACTGGGATGCCCAGGCTGACCTCAAACTCTGACCTCAGGTGACCCACCCACCTCAGCCTCCCAAAGTGCTAAGATTGCTGGCATGAGTCACAGCACCCAGCACAGTCTCTGATTTCTTTTTAACAATAAATTGGCCAGCCAGGCAAGGTGGCTCATGGAGCCTGTAATTTAGGCCTCGAAAACCAATGCGTGGATCATGAGAAGTTGTGGGTTTGAGACCCACCCGACCAACATGGTGAAACCCATCTTTGAAAAAAAAAAATTTGGTTTGGGCTGGCTCCTCAGGCCTGTAATCCCAGCACTTAGAATGCTGAGGTGGGCAGATCATGAGGTCACAGGTTTGAGACTGGCCTAAAGACACAGCACAGCCTGCTCCTATAAAAACAGAAAAACATAAAAAGCTGAGGCAGGCATGGCATGTGCTCACTTTGCAGCACCTGCACTAAAATTGGGATGCTACACAGAAGGCATGGCTGCAGCAAAAATGACATGCAAAGAATGCAGCATTCTGTATTTTTTTTTGGCTGTTTTGTGGAAATCAAATAAAGATAGATTTGAGGTACAAAAAGTAAAATAGAAAGTTAGCTGGACATGGTGGTGGACACCTGTAACCCCAGCTACTTGAAGGCATTGGCAGGACAATCGCTTGAACCCAAAAGAAAGGTGTTGCAATAAGCAAAGATCACTGTTGCACTTCAGCCTGGGTGACAAGAGGAAACAGTACATCATAAAGAAAGGCTGGGAGAAGGTGGAGTCACCAGGCACCTTTTTTGTTACAATTGCAGACACTCATCTGTCTGATTACTTTTCTTTTTCTTTTTCTCTTTTTTATGTGAGGTGTGCTTTCACTGGGATACCCAAGCTGACTTTAGACTCATGACCTCAGGTGACCCGCCCACCTCAGCCTCCCAAAGTGCTAAGATTGCTGGCGTGAGTCACAGCACCCGGCACAGTCTCTCTGATTTCATTTTTAACAATAAAGTCGGCCAGCCGGGCAAGGTGGCTCATGGGAGCCTGTAATTTAGGCGCCTCGAAAACCAATGCGGGCAGATCATGAGAAGTTGTGGGTTTGAGACCCACCGACCAACATGGTGAAACCCATCTTTGAAAAAAAAAAATTTGGTTTGGGCTGGCTCCTCAGGCCTGTAATCCCAGCACTTAGAATGCTGAGGTGGGCAGATCGTGAGGTCACAGGTTTGAGACTGGCCTAAAGACACAGCACAGCCTGCTCCTATAAAAAACAGAAAAACATAAAAAGCTGAGGCAGGCATGGCATGTGCTCGCTTCAGCACCTGCACTAAAATTGGGATGCTACACAGAAGGCCAGTGGCCACAGTGCAAAAATGACATGCAAAGAATGCAGCATTTTGTATTTTTTTTTGTGCTGTTTTGTGGAAATCAAATAAAGATAGATTTGAGGTACAAAAAAGGTAAAATAGAAAGTTAGCTGGACGTGGTGGTGGACACCTGTAACCCCAGCTACTTGAAGGGCATTGCAGGACAATCACTTGAACCCAAAAGGCAGGTGTTGCAATAAGCAAAGATTGCACTGTTGCACTTCAGCCTGGTGACAAGAGAAACAGTACATCATAAAGAAAGGCGGGAGAAGGTGGAGTCACCAGGCACCTGGTTTTGTTACAATTGCAGACACTCATCTGTCTGATTACTTTTCTTTTTCTTTTTCTCTTTTTTATGTGAGGTGGGTTTTCACCAGGATGCCCAGGCTGACCTCGAACTCATGACCTCAGGTGACCCACCTCAGCCTCCCAAAGTGCTAAGATTGCTGGCGTGAGTCACAGCACCCAGCACAGTCTCTGATTTTTTTTTAACAATAAAGTCGGCCAGCCAGGCAAGGTGGCTCATGGGAGCCTGTAATTTAGGCCTCAAAACCAATGCAGGCAGATCATGAGAAGTTGCAGGTTTGAGACCCGCCTGACCAACATGGTGAAACCCCATCTTTGAAACAAAAAAAAATTGGTTTGGGCTGGCTCTCAGGCCTGTAATCCCAGCACTTAGAATGCTGAGGTGGGCAGATCGTGAGGTCACAGGTTCGAGACTGGCCTAAAGACACAGCACAGCTTGCTCCTATAAAAACAGAAAAACATAAAAAAGCTGAGGCAGGCATGGCATGTGCTCGCTTTGGCAGCACCTGCACTAAAATTGGGATGCTACACAGAAGGCCGGCATGGCCGCAGCAAAAATGACATGCAAAGAAATGCAGCATTTTGTATTTTTTTTCTTGTGGCTGTTTTGTGGAAATCAAATAAAGATAGATTTGAGGTACAGAAAAGTAAAAATAGAAAGTTAGCTGGACGTGGTGCTGTGGACACCTGTAACCCCAGCTACTTGAAGGGCATTGGCAGGACAATCGCTTGAACCCAAAAGAAAGGTGTTGCAATAAGCAAAGATCACTGTTGCACTTCAGCCTGGGTGACAAGAGGGAAACAGTACATCATAAAGAAAGGCTGGGAGAAGGGTGGAGTCACCAGGCACCTGTTTTGTTACAATTGCAGACACTCATCTGTCTGATTACTTTTCTTTTTCTTTTTCTTTTTTATGTGAGGTGGGTTTTCACTGGGATGCCCAGGCTGACCTCAAACTCGTGACCTCAGGTGACCCACCCACCTTGGCCTCCCAAAGTGCTAAGATTGCTGGCATGAGTCACAGCGCCCAGCACAGTCTCTCTGATTTTTTTAACAATAAAGTCGGCTGGCCAGGCAAGGTGGCTCATGGAGCCTGTAATTTAGGCACCTCAAAACCAATGCAGGCAGATCATGAGAAGTTGTGGTTTGAGACCCACCTGACCAACATGGTGAAACCCATCTTTGAAAAAAAAAAATTGGTTTGGGCTGCGCTTTTCAGACCTGTAATCCCAGCACTTAGAATGCCAGAGGAGGCAGATTGTGAGGTCACAAGTTTGAGACTGACCTCAAAAGACACAGCGCAGCCTGCTACCTATAAAAAAAACAAACAGAAAAACATAAAAAGGCTGAGGCAGGTATGGCATGTGCTCACTTCAGCACCTGCACTAAAATTGGGATGCTACACAGAAGGCTGGCATGGCTGCAGCAAAAATGACATGCAAAGAAATGCAGCGTTTTGTATTTTTTTTTTGTGGCTGTTTTGTGGAAATCAAATAAAGATAGATTTGAGGTACAAAAATGTAAAAATAGAAAGTTAGCTGGACGTGGTGGTGTGGACACCTGTAACCCCAGCTACTTGAAGGGCATTGGCAGGACAATCGCTTGAACCCAAAAGAAAGGTGTTGCAATAAGCAAAGATCGCACTGTTGCACTTCAGCCTGGGTGACAAGAGGAAAAAGGAACATCATAAAGAAAAGTGCAGAGAAGAGTGGAGTCACTAGGCACTTTTTGTTACAATTGCAGACACTCATCTGTCTGATTACTTTTCTTTTTTTCTTTTTTATGTGAGGTGGGTTTTCACTGGGATGCCCAGGCTGACCTCAAACTCGTGACCTCAGGTGACCCTCCCACCTCAGCCTCCCAAAGTGCTAAGATTGCTGGCATGAGTCACAGCGCCCAGCACAGTCTCTGATTTCTTTTTAACAATAAAGTCAGCCAGCCAGGCAAGGTGGCTCATGGAGCCTGTAATTTAGGCGCCTCAAAACCAATGCAGGCAGATCATGAGAAGTTGTGGTTTGAGACCCACCTGACCAACATGGTGAAACCCCATCTTTGAAACAAAAAAAAATTTGGTTTGGGCTGGCTCCTCAGGCCTGTAATCCCAGCACTTAGAATGCCAAGGAGGCAGATTGTGAGGTCACAGGTTTGAGACTGGCCTCTGAAGACACAGTGCAGCATGCTCCTCATAAAAAACAAACAAACAAAAAAAAACATAAAAAAACTGAGGAAGGCATGGCATGTGCTCGCTTCAGCAGCACCTGCACTAAAATTGGGATGCTACACAGAAGGCTGGCATGGCTGCAGCAAAAATGACACGCAAAGAATGCAGCATTGTATTTTTTTTTTGTGCTGTTTTGTGGAAATCAAATAAAGATAGATTTGAGGTACTAAAAAGTAAAAATAGAAAGTTAGCTGGATGTGGTGGTGTGGACACCTGTAACCCCAGCTACTTGAAGGGCATTGGCAGGACAATCGCTTGAACCCAAAAGAAAGGTGTTGCAATAAGCAAAGATCACACTGTTGCACTTCAGCCTGGGTGACAAGAGGAAACTGTACATCATAAATAAAGGTGGGAGAAGGGTGGAGTCACCAGGCACCTGTTTTTTTACAATTGCAGACACTCATCTGTCTGATTACTTTTCTTTTTCTTTTTTATGTGAGGTGGGTTTTCACTGGGATGCCCAGGCTGACCTCGAACTCATGACCTCAGGTGACCCACCCACCTCAGCCTCCCAAAGTGCTAAGATTGCTGGCATGAGTCACAGCACCCAGCACAGTCTCTCTGATTTCTTTTTAACAATAAAGTCGGCCAGGCAAGGTGGCTCATGGAGCCTGTAATTTAGGTGCCTCAAAACCAATGCAGGCAGATCATGAGAAGTTGCAGGTTTGAGACCCACCTGACCAACATGGTGAAACCCCATCTTTGAAACAAAAAAAAATTTGTTTTGCGCTGGGCTCATCAGGCCTGTAATACCAGCACTTAGAATGCCAAGGAGGCAGATTGTGAGGTCACAGGTTTGAGACTGGCCTCAAAGACACAGCACAGCCTGCTCCTATAAAAAAAAAAAACATAAAAAGCTGAGGCATGGCATGTGCTCGCTTTGGCAGCACCTGCACTAAAATTGGGATGCTACACAGAAGGCTGGCATGGCTGCAGCAAAAATGACATGCAAAGAAATGCAGTGTTTGTATTTTTTTTTGTGCTGTTTTGTGAAATCAAATAAAGATAGATTTGAGGTACAAAAAGTAAAAATAGAAAGTTAGCTGGACGTGGTGGTGGACACCTGTAACCCCAGCTACTTGAAGGCATTGGCAGGACAATCGCTTGAACCCAAAAGAGGTGTTGCAATAAGCAAAGATCACTGTTGCACTTCAGCCTGGGTGACAAGAGAAACAGTACATCATAAAGAAAGGTGGGAGAAGGTGGAGTCACCAGGCACCTGTTTTGTTACAATTGCAGACACTCATCTGTCTGATTACTTTTTTTCTTTTCTTTTTATGTGAGGTGGGTTTTCACTGGGATGCCCAGGCTGACCTCAACTCGTGACCTCAGGTGACCCACCCATCTCTGCCTCCCAAAGTGCTAATATTGCTGGCATGAGTCACAGCGCCCAACACAGTCTCTGATTTTTTTAACAATAAAGTCGGCAGGCTGGGCAAGGTGGCTCATGGAGCCTGTAATTTAGGTGCCTCAAAACCAGTGCGGGCAGATCATGAGAAGCTGCGGGTTTGAGACCCACCTGACCAACATGGTGAAACCCATCTTTAAAACAAAAAAAAATTTGGTTTGGGCTGGGCTGCTCAGGCCTGTAATCCCAGCACTTAGAATGCTGAGGAGGGCGGATCATGAGGTCACAGGTTCGAGACTGGCCTCGAAAGACACAGTGCAGCCTGCTCCCTATAGAAAACATAAAAACAGAAAAGCATAAAAAAGCTGAGGCGGGTATGGCATGTGCTCACTTTGGGAGCACCTACACTAAAATTGGGATGCTACACAGAAGGCCGGCATGGCTGCATCACAAAATGACACGCAAAGGTGTGCAGCATTTCTATTTTTTTTTTGTGCCTGTTTTGTGGAAATCAAATAGAGAGAGATTTGAGGTACAAAAAATAAAAATAGAATGTTAGCTGGATGTGGTGGTGTGACACCTGCAACCCCAGCTACTTGAAGGGCATTGCAAAACAATCGATTGAACCCAAAAGGCAGGTGTTGCAATAAGCAAAGATCACACTGTTGCACTCCAGCCTGGGTGACAAGAGAAACAGTACATCATAAAGAAAGGTGGGAGAAGGGTGGAGTCACCAGGCACCTCTTTTGTTACAATTGCAGACACTCATCTGTCTGATTACTTTTCTTTTTCTTTTTCTTTTTTTATGTGAGGTGGGTTTTCACCGGGATGCCCAGGCTGACCTCGAACTCGTGACCTCAGGTGACCCGCCCACCTCGGCCTCCCAAAGTGCTAAGATTGCTGGCGTGAGTCACAGCGCCAGGCACAGTCTCTCTGATTTTTTTTAACAATAAAGTCAGCCAGGCAAGGTGGTTCATGGGAGCCTGTAATATTGGGGCCTCAAAACCAATGCGAGCAAATCACGAGAAGTTGTGGGTTCGAGACCCACCTGACCAACATGGTGAAACCCAGTCTTTGAAAAAAAAAAAATTTGGTTTGGGCTGGGCTGCTCAGGCCTGTAATCCCAGCACTTAGAATGCCAAGGAGGGCAGATTGTGAGGTCACAGGTTCGAGACTGGCCTCAAAGACACAGCACAGCCCACTCCTATAAAAAAAAAAACAGAAAACATAAAAAGCTGAGGCAGGTATGGCATGTGCTCGCTTCAGCAGCACCTACACTAAAATTGGGACACTACACAGAAAGCCGGCATGGCTGCAGTCAAAAATGACACACAAAGGAAATCAACGTTTTGTATTTTTTTGTTGTTGATGCTGTTTTGTGGAAATCAAATAAAGATAGATTTGAGGTACAAAATAGTAAACATAGAAAGTTAGCTGGAGTGGTTTTGTGGCCACCGGTAACCCCAGCTACTTGAAGGCATTGGCAGGACAATCTTGAACCCAAAAAGGTGTTGCAATAAGCAAAGATTGCACTGTTGCACTTCAGCCTGGGTGACAAGAGGAAACAGTATGTCATAAAGAAAGGCAGGGAGAAGGTGGAGTCACCAGCCACCTCGTTTTGTTACAATTGCAGACACTCATCTGTCTGATTACTTTTCTTTTCTTTTTTTTTATGTGAGGTGTTTTCACCAGGATGCCCAGGCTGACCTCAAACTGTGACCTCAGGTGACCCACCACCTCGGCCTCCCAAAGTGCTAAGATTGCTGGCATGAGTCACAGCCCAGCACAGTCTCTGATTTTTTTAACAATAAAGTCAGCCAGGCAAGGTGGCTCATGGAGCCTGTAATTTAGGTGCCTCAAAACCAATGCGGTGGATCATGAGAAGTTGCGGGTTTGAGACCCACCTGACCAACATGGTGAAACCCATCTTTGAAACAAAAAAAATTTGGTTTGGGCTGGGCTCCTCAGGCCTGTAATCCCAGCACTTAGAATGCTGAGGTGGGCAGATCATGAGGTCACAGGTTCGAGACTGGCCTCTAAAGACACAGTGCAGCCCACTCCTATAAAAAAAAACAGAAAACATAAAAATGCTGAGGCAGGCATGGCATGTGCTCGCTTCAGCAGCACCTGCACTAAAATTGGGATGCTACACAGAAGGCCGGCATGGCTGCAGCAAAAATGACACACAAAGAATGCAGCATTCTGTATTTTTTTTTTTTGTGCTGTTTTGGAAATCAAATAAAGATAGATTTGAGGTACAAAAAGTAAAATAGAAAGTTAGCTGGACGTGGTGGTGGACACCTGTAACCCCAGCTACTTGAAGGGCATTGCAGGACAATCACTTGAACCCAAAAGAGGTGTTGCAATAAGCAAAGATCGCACTGTTGCACTTCAGCCTGGGTGACAAGAGAAACAGTATCATAAAGAAAGGTGGGAGAAGGGTGGAGTCACCAGGCACCTGTTTTGTTACAATTGCAGACACTCATCTGTCTGATTACTTTTCTTTTCTTTTCTTTTTATATGAGGTGGGTTTTCACTGGGATGCCCCGGCTGACCTCGAACTTGTGACCTCAGGTGACCCATCCACCTTGGCATCCCAAACTGCTAAGATAGGTGGTGTGAGTCACAACGCCCAGCAGAGTCTCTGATTTTTTTAACAATAAAGTCAGCTGGCCAGGCAAGGTGGCTCATGGGAGCCTGTAATTTAGGTGCCTCAAAACCAATGCGGTGGATCATGAGAAGTTGCGGTTTGAGACCCACCTGACCAACATGGTGAAACCCATCTTTGAAATGAAAAAAAATTTGGTTTGGGCTCGGCTCCTCAGGCCTGTAATCCCAGCACTTAGAATGCTGAGGTGGGCAGATTGTGAGGTCACAGGTTTGAGACTGGCCTCTAAAGACATAGCACTGCTCGCTTCCTATAAAAAAAAAAAAACAGAAAACATAAAAAGCTGAGGCAGGCATGGCATGTGCTCTTCAGCAGCACCTGCACTAAAATTGGGATGCTACACAGAAGGCTGGCATGGCTGCAGCAAAAATGACATGCAAAAAATGCAGCATTCTGTATTTTTTTTTTTGTGCTGTTTTGTGGAAATCAAATAAAGATAGATTTGAGGTACAAAAAGTAAAATAGAAAGTTAGCTGGACGTGGTGTGTGGACACCTGTAACACAGCTACTTGAAGGGCATTGCAGGACAATCGCTTGAACCCAAAAGAAAGGTGTTGCAATAAGCAAAGATCACTGTTGCACTTCAGCCTGGGTGACAAGAGAAACAGTACATCATAAAGAAAGGCGGGAGAAGGGTGGAGTCACCAGGCACCTTTTTGTTACAATTGCAGACACTCATCTGTCTGATTACTTTTTTTTTCTTTTCTTTTTGTTGTGTGAGGAGGGTTTTCACTGGAATTCCCAGGTGACCTTAAACTCGTGACCTCAGGTGACCCACCCACCTCAGCCTCCCAAAGTGCTAAGATTGCTGGCATGAGTCACAGTGCCCAGCACAGTCTCTCTGATTTTTTTAACAATAAAGTCAGCCAGCTGGGCAAGGTGGCTCATGGGAGCCTGTAATTTAGGTGCCTCAAAACCAATGCGGTGGATCATGAGAAGTTGCGGTTTGAGACCCGCCCAACCAACATGGTGAAACCCTGTCTTTAAAACAAAAAAATTTGGTTTGGGCTGGCTGCTCAGGCCTGTAATTCCAGCACTTAGAATGCCGAGGAGGGCAGATCGTGAGGTCACAGGTTCGAGACTGGCCTCTAAAGACACAGCACAGCCCACTCCCTATAGAAAACATAAAAACAGAAAAGCATAAAAACGCTGAGGCAGGTATGGCATGTGCTCACTTTGGCAGCACCTCCACAAAAATTGGGATGCTACACAGAAGGCTGGCATGGCCACAGCAAAAATGACACAAAAGAATGCAGCATTCTGTATTTTTTTTTTTTTTTTTTTTGTGGCTGTTTTGTGGAAATCAAATAAAGATAGATTTGAGGTACAAAAAGTGAAAATAGAAAGTTAGCTGGACGTGGTGGTGTGGACACCTGTAACCCCAGCTACTTGAAGGGCATTGCAGGACAATCGCTTGAACCCAAAAAAAAGGTGTTGCAATAAGCAAAGATCACACTGTTGCACTTCAGCCTGGGTGACAAGAGAAACAGTACATCATAAAGAAAGGTGGAGAAGGGTGGAGTCATCAGGCACCTCGTTTTTTTACAATTGCAGACACTCATCTTTCTGATTACTTTTTTTTTTTTTTCTTTTTATGTGAGGTGTTTTCACCAGGATTCCCAGGCTGACCTCGAACTCATGACCTCAGGTGACCCGCCCACCTCGGCCTCCCAAAGTGCTAAGATTGCTGGTGTGAGTCACAGCGCCCAGCACAGTCTCTGATTTTTTTTAACAATAAATTGGCTGGCCAGGCAAGGTGGCTCATGGGAGCCTGTAATTTAGGCGCCTCAAAACCAATGCGGTGGATTATGAGAAGTTGTGGGTTTGAGACCCACCTGACCAACATGGTGAAACCCAGTCTTTGAAAAAAAAAAAATTTGGTTTGGGCTGGGCTGCTCAGGCCTGTAATCCCAGCACTTAGAATGCCAAGGAGGGCAGATCGTGAGGTCACAGGTTCGAGACTGGCCTCGAAAGACACAGTGCAGCCCACTCCTATAAAAAAAAAAACAGAAAACATAAAAAGCTGAGGCAGGCATGGCATGTGCTCACTTCAGCAGCACCTACACTAAAATTGGGATGCTACACAGAAGGCTGGCATGGCCACAGCAAAAATGACACGCAAAGAATGCAGCATTCTGTATTTTTTTTTTTTGTGCTGTTTTGTGAAATCAAATAAAGATAGATTTGAGGTACAAAAAAATAAAAATAGAAAGTTAGCTGGATGTGGTGGTGTGGACACCTGTAACCCCAGCTACTTGAAGGGCATTGGCAGGACAATCGCTTGAACCCAAAAGAAAGGTGTTGCAATAGGCAAAGATTGCACTCTTGCACTACAGCCTGGGTGACAAGAGGAAACAGTATGTCATAAAGAAAGGCGGGAGAAGGGTGGAGTCACCAGGCACCTCGTTTTGTTACAATAGCAGACACTCATCTGTCTGATTACTTTCCTTTTTCTTTTCTTCTTGTTTATGTGAGTTGTTTTTTCACTGGAATTTCCAGGCAAACCTCAAACTCGTGACCTCAGGTGACCCGCCCATCTCTGCCTACCAAATTGCTAATATTGCTGGCGTGAGTCACAGCACCCAGCACAGTCTCTCTCTGATTTTTTTAACAATAAAGTCGGCCAGGCAAGGTGGCATATGAGAGCCTGTAATTTAGGTGCCTCAAAACCAATGCGGCAGATCATGAGAAGTTGTGGGTTTGAGACCCACCAGACCAACATGGTGAAACCCCATCTTTGAAACAAAAAAAATTTGGTTTGGGCTGGGCTGCTCAGGCTTGTAATCCCAGCACTTAGAATGCCAAGGAGGGCAGATCGTGAGGTCACAGGTTCGAGACTGGCCTTGAAAGACACAGTGCAGCCCACTCCCTATAGAAAAAAAAAAACAGAAAACATAAAAAGCTGAGGCAGGTATGGCATGTGCTCGCTTTGGCAGCACCTGCACTAAAATTGGGATGCTACACAGAAGGCTGGCATGGCCACAGCAAAAATGACATGCAAAGAAATGCAGCATTCTGTATTTTTTTTTTTTGTGCTGTTTTGTGGAAATCAAATAAAGATAGATTTGAGGTACAAAAAAATAAAAATAGAAAGTTAGCTGGACATGGTGGTGTGGATACCTGTAACCCCAGCTACTTGAAGGGCATTTGCAGGACAATCACTGGAACCCAAAATAGGTGTTGCAATAAGCAAAGATTGAACTGTTGCACTTCAGCCTGGGTGACAAGAGAAACAGTACATCATAAAGAAAGGCGGGAAGAAGGGTGGAGTCACCAGGCACCTCGTTTTGTTACAATTGCAGACACTCATCTGTCTGATTACTTTTCTTTTTCTTTTTCTTTTCTCTTTTTATGTGAGGTGTTTTCACCAGGATGCCCAGGCTGACCTCGAACTCATGACCTCAGGTGACCCACCCACCTCGGCCTCCCAAAGTGCTAAGATTGCTGGCATGAGTCACAGTGCAGCACAGTCTCTGATTTCTTTTTAACAATAAAGTCAGCTGGGCAAGGTGGCTCATGGGAGCCTGTAATTTAGGTGCCTCAAAAACCAGTGTGGGCAGATCACGATAACCTGTGAGTTTGAGACCCACCAGACCAAGATGGTGAAACCCCATCTTTAAAATGAAAACAAAATTTGGTTTGGGCTGGGCTGCTCAGGCCTGTAATCCCAGCACTTAGAATGCTGAGTGGGTGGATTGTGAGGTCACAGGTTCGAGATTGACCTGAAAAGACACAGCACAGCCTACTTCCTATAAAAAAAAAAAAAACAGAAAACATAAAAAGCTGAGGCAGGTATGGCATGTGCTCACTTTGGCAGCACCTGCACTAAAATTGGGATGCTACACAGAAGGCTGGCATGGCCACAGCAAAAATGACATGCAAAGAATGCAGCATTTGTATTTTTTTTGGCTGTTTTGTGGAAATCAAATAAAGATAGATTTGAGGTACAAAAAGTAAAAATAGAAAGTTAGCTGGATGTGGTGGTGTGGACACCTGTAACCCCAGCTACTTGAAGGGCATTGCAGGACAATCGCTTGAACCCAAAAGAAGGTGTTGCAATAAGCAAAGATCGCACTGTTGCACTTCAGCCTGGGTGACAAGAAAACAGTACATCATAAAGAAAGGTGGGAGAAGGTGGAGTCACCAGGCACCTGTTTTGTTACAATTGCAGACACTCATCTGTCTGATTACTTTTCTTTTTCTTTTTCTTTTTATGTGAGGTGGGTTTTCACTGGATGCCCAGGCTGACCTCGAACTCGTGACCTCAGGTGACCCGCCCACCTTGGCCTCCCAAAGTGCTAAGATTGCTGGTGAGTCACAGCCCAGCACAGTCTCTGATTACTTTTTTTTTTTTTGTGGCTGTTTTGTGGAAATCAAATAAAGATAGATTTGAGGTACAAAAAGTAAAAATAGAAAGTTAGCTGGACGTGGTGGTGTGGACACCTGTAACCCCAGCTACTTGAAGGCATTGGCAGGACAATCACTTGAACCCAAAAGAAAGGTGTTGCAATAAGCAAAGATCACTGTTGCACTTCAGCCTGGGTGACAAGAGAAACAGTACATCATAAAGAAAGGTGGGAGAAGGGTGGAGTCACCAGGCACCTCGTTTTGTTACAATTGCAGACACTCATCTGTCTGATTACTTTTTTTTTCTTGTGCTGTTTTGTGGAAATCAAATAAAGATAGATTTGAGGTACAAAAAGTAAAAATAGAAAGTTAGCTGGACGTGGTGGTGGACACCTGTAACCCCAGCTACTTGAAGGGCATTGGCAGGACAATCTTGAACCCAAAAGAAAGGTGTTGCAATAAGCAAAGATTGCACTGTTGCACTTCAGCCTGGGTGACAAGAGAAACAGTACATCATAAAGAAAGGTGGGAGAAGGTGGAGTCACCAGGCACCTTTTGTTACAATTGCAGACACTCATCTGTCTGATTACTTTTCTTTTTCTTTTCTCTTTTTATGTGAGGTGGGTTTTCACCAGGATGCCCAGGCTGACCTCAACTGTGACCTCAGGTGACCCACCTCAGCCTCCCAAAGTGCTAAGATTGCTGGCATGAGTCACAGCACCCAGCACAGTCTCTGATTTTTTTAACAATAAAGTCAGCTGGGCAAGGTGGCTCATGGAGCCTGTAATTTAGGTGCCTCAAAACCAATGCAGGCAGATCATGAGAAGTTGCAGGTTTGAGACCCACCTGACCAACATGGTGAAACCCAGTCTTTGAAATGAAAAAAACATTTGGTTTGGGCTGGGCTCCTTAGGCCTGTAATCCCAGCACTTAGAATGCTGAGGCAGGCAGATCGTGAGGTCACAGGTTCGAGACTGGCCTCTAAAGACACAGCAGCCTGCTCCTATAAAAAAAAAACAGAAAACATAAAAAGCTGAGGCAGGCATGGCATGTGCTCGCTTTGGCAGCACCTGCACTAAAATTGGGATGCTACACAGAAGGCTGGCATGGCTGCAGCAAAAATGACACACAAAGAATGCAGCATTCATATTTTTTTTTCTTGTGGCTGTTTTGTGGAAATCAAATAAAGATAGATTTGAGGTACAAAAATTTAAAAATAGAAAGTTAGCTTGAGGCGGTGGTGTGGACACCTGTAACCAGCTACTTGAAGGGCATTGGCAGGACAATCTTGAACCCAAAAGAAAGGTGTTGCAATAAGCAAAGATCACTGTTGCACTTCAGCCTGGGTGACAAGAGGAAACAGTACATCATAAAGAAAGGCGGGAGAAGGTGGAGTCACCAGGCACCTCGTTTTGTTACAATTGCAGACACTCATCTGTCTGATTACTTTTCTTTTCTCTTTTTATGTGAGGTGGTTTTCACTGGATGCCCAGGCTGACCTCGAACTCGTGACCTCAGGTGACCCACCACCTCGGCCTCCCAAAGTGCTAAGATTGCTGGCATGAGTCACAGCCCAGCACAGTCTCTGATTTTTTTAACAATAAAGTCAACCAGCCAGGCAAGGTGGCTCATGGAGCCTGTAATTTAGGCCTCAAAACCAATGCAGGCAGATCATGAGAAGTTGTGGGTTTGAGACCCGCCTGACCAACATGGTGAAACCCATCTTTGAAAAAAAAAAATTTGGTTTGGGCTGGGCTCCTCAGGCCTGTAATCCCAGCACTTAGAATGCTGAGGCAGGCAGATCGTGAGGTCACAGGTTGAGACTGGCCTAAAGACACAGCACAGCCTGCTCCTATAAAAAAAAAACAGAAAACAGAAAGAGGCAGAATGACATGTGCTTTGGAAATCAAATAAAGATAGATTTGAGGTACAAAAAGTAAAAATAGAAAGTTAGCTGGATGTGGTGGTGTGGACACCTGTAACCCCAGCTACTTGAAGGGCATTGGCAGGACAATCGCTTGAACCCAAAAGAAAGGTGTTGCAATAAGCAAAGATCACTGTTGCACTTCAGCCTGGGTGACAAGAGGAAACAGTACGTCATAAAGAAAGGTGGGAGAAGGTGGAGTCACCAGGCACCTCGTTTTGTTACAATTGCAGACACTCATCTGTCTGATTACTTTTCTTTTTCTTTTTATGTGAGGTGGGTTTTCACTGGGATGCCCAGGCTGACCTCAAACTCATGACCTCAGGTGACCCGCCCACCTTGGCCTCCCAAAGTGCTAAGATTGCTGGCATGAGTCACAGCGCCCAGCACAGTCTCTCTGATTTCTTTTTTAACAATAAAGTCAGCCAGCCAGGCAAGGTGGCTCATGGAGCCTGTAATTTAGGCCTCAAAACCAATGCAGGCAGATCATGAGAAGTTGTGGGTTTGAGACTCACCCAACCAACATGGTGATACCTCATATTTGAAAAAAAAAATTTGGTTTGGCTGGGCTCCTCAGGCCTGTAATTTCAGCACTTAGAATGCTGAGGCAGCAGATTGTGAGGTCACAGGTTCGAGACTGGCCTCAAAGACACAGCAGCCTGCTCCTATAAAAAAAAAAAAAACAGAAAACATAAAAAGCTGAGGCAGGCATGGCATGTGCTCGCTTCAGCAGCACCTGCACTAAAATTGGGATGCTACACAGAAGGCTGGCATGGCCACAGTGCAAAAATGACACACAAAGAATGCAGCATTCTGTATTTTTTTTTTGTTGTGGCTGTTTTGTGGAAATCAAATAAAGATAGATTTGAGGTACAAAAAGTAAAATAGAAAGTTAGCTGGACGTGGTGGTGTGGACACCTGTAACCCCAGCTACTTGAAGGGCATTGACAGGACAATCGCTTGAACCCAAAAGAAAGGTGTTGCAATAAGCAAAGATTGCACTGTTGCACTTCAGCCTGGGTGACAAGAGGAAACAGTACATCATAAAGAAAGGCGGTGAAAGTGGAGTCACCAGGCACCTCGTTTTGTTACAATTGCAGACACTCATCTGTCTGATTACTTTTTTTTCTTTTTCTTTTTTATGTGAGGTGGGTTTTCACCAGGATGCCCAGGCTGACCTCAAACTCATGACCTCAGGTGACCCACCCACCTCGGCCTCCCAAAGTGCTAAGATTGCTGGCATGAGTCACAGCGCCCAGCACAGTCTCTCTGATTTTTTTAACAATAAATTGGCAGGCCAGGCAAGGTGGCTCATGGGAGCCTGTAATTTAGGTGCCTCGAAAACCAATGCAGGCAGATCACGAGAAGTTGCAGGTTCGAGACCCACCCGACCAACATGGTGAAACCCATCTTTGAAAAAAAAAATTTGGTTTGGGCTGGCTCTCAGGCCTGTAATCCCAGCACTTAGAATGCTGAGGTGGGCAGATTGTGAGGTCACAGGTTCGAGACTGGCCTCAAAGACACAGCAGCCTGCTCCTATAAAAAAAAAAAACAGAAAACATAAAGAAGCTGAGGCAGGCATGGCATGTGCTCGCTTCAGCATCACCTGTACTAAAATTGGGATGCTACACAGAAGGTCAGCATGGCTGTGCAAAAATGACACACAAAGAATGCAGCATTTGTATTTTTTTTTGTGGCTGTTTTGGGGAAATCAAATAAAGATAGATTAGAGGTACAAAAAAGTAAAATAAAAAGTTAGCTGGACGTGGTGGTGTGGACACCTGTAACCCCAGCTACTTGAAGGGCATTGGCAGGACAATCACTTGAACCCAAAAGAAAGGTGTTGCAATAAGCAAAGATCACACTGTTGCACTTCAGCCTGGGTGACAAGAGGAAAACAGTATGTCATAAAGAAAGGTGGGAGAAGGGTGGAGTCACCAGGCACCTCATTTTGTTACAATTGCAGACACTCATCTGTCTGATTACTTTTCTTTTTCTTTTTTTTTATGTGAGGTGTGTTTTCACTGGGATGCCCAGGCTGACCTCGAACTCATGACCTCAGGTGACCCACCCACCTCAGCCTCCCAAAGTGCTAAGATTGCTGGCATGAGTCACAGCGCTCGGCACAATCTCTCTGATTTATTTTTTAACAATAAATACTGCTGGCCGGGCAAGGTGGCTAATGGGAGCCTGTAATTTAGACACCTCAAAAACCAATGCAGATCATGAGAAGTTGCATGTTCAAGACCCGCCTGACCAACTTGGTGAAACCCATTTTTGAAACAAAAAAAAATTTGGTTTGGGCTCGGCTCCTCAGGCCTGTAATCCCAGCACTTAGAATGCTGAGGTGGGCAGATCGTGAGGTCACAGGTTGAGACTGGCCTCAAAGACACAGCACAGCCTGCTCCTATAAAAAAAAAAAAAACAGAAAACATAAAAAGCTGAGGCAGGCATGGCATGTGCTCGCTTGGGCAGCACCTGCAATAAAATTGGGATGCTACACAGAAGGCTGGCATGGCTGCAGCAAAAATGACATGCAAAGAATGCAGCATTCTGTATTTTTTTTTTGTGGCTGTTTGTGAAAATCAAATAAAGATAGATTTGAGGTACAAAAAGTAAAACTAGAAAGTTAGCTGGACGTGGTGGTGTGGACACCTGTAACCCCAGCTACTTGAAGGGCATTGGCAGGACAATCACTTGAACCCAAAAGAAAGGTGTTGCAATAAGCAAAGATTGCACTGCTGCACTTCAGCCTGGGTGACAAGAGGAAAACAGTACATCATAAAGAAAGGTGGGAGAAGGGTGGAGTCACCAGGCACCTCGTTTTGTTACAATTGCAGACACTCATCTGTCTGATTACTTTTCTTTTTCTTTTTCTTTTTTATGTGAGGTGGTTTTCACCAGGATGCCCAGGCTGACCTCGAACTCATGACCTCAGGTGACCCACCCACCTCGGCCTCCCAAAGTGCTAAGATTGCTGGCATGAGTCACAGCGCCCAGCACAGTCTCTCTGATTTTTTTAACAATAAAGTTGGCCAGCCAGGCAAGGTGGCTCATGGGAGCCTGTAATTTAGGTGCCTCAAAACCAATGCAGGCAGATCACGAGAAGTTGCAGGTTCGAGACCCACCCGACCAACATGGTGAAACCCATCTTTGAAAAAAAAAATTTGGTTTGGGCTGGGCTCCTCAGGCCTGTAATCCCAGCACTTAGAATGCTGAGGCAGGCAGATCATGAGGTCACAGGTTCGAGACTGGCCTCTAAAGACACAGCACAGCCCACTCCCTATAAAAAAAAAAAAAAAAAAACATAAAAAGCTGAGGCAGGCATGGCATGTGCTCACTTCGGCAGCACCTGCACTAAAATTGGGATGCTACACAGAAGGCATGGCTGCAGCAAAAATGACATGCAAAGGAATGCAGCATTCTGTATTTTTTTTTTGTGGCTGTTTTGTGGAAATCAAATAAAGATAGATTTGAGGTACAAAAAGTAAAAATAGAAAGTTAGCTGGACGTGGTGGTGTGGACACCTGTAACCCCAGCTACTTGAAGGGCATTGGCAGGACAATCGCTTGAACCCAAAAGAAAGGTGTTGCAATAAGCAAAGATTGCACTGTTGCACTTCAGCCTGGGTGACAAGAGGAAACAGTACATCATAAAGAAAGGCAGGGAGAAGGGTGGAGTCACCAGGCACCTCGTTTTGTTACAATTGCAGACACTCATCTGTCTGATTACTTTTCTTTTTCTTTTTTATGTGAGGTGGGTTTTCACCTGGATGCCCAGGCTGACCTCAAACTCGTGACCTCAGGTGACCCACCCACCTCGGCCTCCCAAAGTGCTAAGATTGCTGGTGAGTCACAGCGCCCAGCACAGTCTCTGATTTTTTTAACAATAAAGTCGGCCAGGCAAGGTGGCTCATGGGAGCCTGTAATTTAGGCACCAAAAAACCAGTGCAGGCAGATCATGAGAAGTTGTGGGTTTGAGACCCACCTGACCAACATGGTGAAACCCCATCTTTGAAACAAAAAAATTTGGTTTGGGCTGGCTCCTCAGGCCTGTAATCCCAGCACTTAGAATGCCAAGGTGGGCAGATCATGAGGTCACAGGTTGAGACTGGCCTAAAGACACAGCACAGCCTGCTCCTATAAAAAAAAAAAACAAAAACATAAAAAGCTCAGGCAGGCATGGCATGTGCTCACTTCAGCAGCACCTGCACTAAAATTGGGATGCTACACAGAAGGCTGGCATGGCAACAGTGCAAAAATGACATACAAAGAATGCAGCATTCTGTATTTTTTTTTTTGCTGTTTTGTGGAAATCAAATAAAGATAGATTTGAGGTACAAAAAGTAAAAATAGAAAGTTAGCTGGACCTGGTGGTGTGGACACCTGTAACCCCAGCTACTTGAAGGGCATTGGCAGGACAATCGCTTGAACCCAAAAGAAAGGTGTTGCAATAAGCAAAGATTGCACTGTTGCACTTCAGCCTGGGTGACAAGAGGAAACAGTACATCATAAAGAAAGGTGGGAGAAGGGTGGAGTCACCAGGCACCTCATTTTGTTACAATTGCAGACACTCATCTGTCTGATTACTTTTCTTTTTCTTTTTATGTGAGGTGGGTTTTCACCAGGATGCCCAGGCTGACCTCGAACTCATGACCTCAGGTGACCCACCCACCTCGGCCTCCCAAAGTGCTAAGATTGCTGGCATGAGTCACAGCGCCCAGCACAGTCTCTCTGATTTCTTTTTTAACAATAAAGTTGGCCAGCCAGGCAAGGTGGCTCATGGGAGCCTGTAATTTAGGCACCTCGAAAACCAATGCAGGCAGATCACGAGAAGTTGCAGGTTCGAGACCCACCCGACCAACATGGTGAAACCCCATCTTTGAAACAAAAAAAAAAAATTTGGTTTGGGCTGGGCTCTCAGGCCTGTAATCCCAGCACTTAGAATGCTGAGGCAGGCAGATCATGAGGTCACAGGTTTGAGACTGGCCTCAAAGACACAGCAGCCTGCTCCTATAAAAAAAAAAACAGAAAAACATAAAATAGCTGAGGCAGGCATGGCATGTGCTCACTTGGGCAGCACCTGCACTAAAATTGGGACGCTACACAGAAGGCCAGCGTGGCCGCAGCGCAAAAATGCCACGCAAAGGAATGCAGCATTCTGTATTTTTTTTCTTGTGGCTGTTTTGTGGAAATCAAATAAAGATAGATTTGAGGTACAAAAAGTAAAAATAGAAAGTTAGCTGGATGTGGTGGTGTGGACACCTGTAACCCCAGCTACTTGAAGGGCATTGCAGGACAATCGCTTGAACCCAAAAGAAAGGTGTTGCAATAAGCAAAGATCACACTGTTGCACTTCAGCCTGGGTGACAAGAGGGAAACAGTACATCATAAAGAAAGGTGGGAGAAGGGTGGAGTCACCAGGCACCTCATTTTGTTACAATTGCAGACACTCATCTGTCTGATTACTTTTTTTTCTTTTTTATTTTTATGTGAGGTGGGTTTTCACTGGATGCCCAGGCTGACCTCGAACTCGTGACCTCAGGTGACCCACCCACCTCGGCCTCCCAAAGTGCTAAGATTGCTGGTGTGAGTCACAGCACCCAGCACAGTCTCTCTGATTTTTTTAACAATAAATTTGGCCAGCCAGGCAAGGTGGCTCATGGAGCCTGTAATTTAGGCACCTCAAAAACCAATGCGGTGGATCATGAGAAGTTGCGGGTTTGAGACCCACACGACCAACATGGTGAAACCCATCTTTGAAAAAAAAAAAAATTTGGTTTGGGCTGGGCTCCTCAGGCCTGTAATCCCAGCACTTAGAATGCCGAGGTGGGCAGATTGTGAGGTCACAGGTTCGAGACTGGCCTCTAAAGACACAGCGCAGCCTGCTCCCTATAAAAACAGAAAAACATAAAAAGCTGAGGCAGGCATGGCATGTGCTCGCTTCAGCAGCACCTGCACTAAAATTGGGATGCTACACAGAAGGCCAGCATGGCCACAGTGCAAAAATGACACGCAAAGAAATGCAGCATTCTGTATTTTTTTTTGTTGCAGCTGTTTTGTGGAAATCAAATAAAGATAGATTTGAGGTACAAAAAGTAAAAATAGAAAGTTAGCTGGACGTGGTGGTGTGAACACCTGTAACCCCAGCTACTTGAAGGGCATTGGCAGGACAATCACTTGAACCCAAAAGAAAGGTGTTGCAATAAGCAAAGATTGCACTGTTGCACTTCAGCCTGGGTGACAAGAGGAAACAGTACGTCATAAAGAAAGGTGGGAGAAGGGTGGAGTCACCAGGCACCTCGTTTTGTTACAATTGCAGACACTCATCTGTCTGATTACTTTTCTTTTTCTTTTTCTTTTTTATGTGAGGTGGGTTTTCACTGGGATGCCCAGGCTGACCTCAACTCGTGACCTCAGGTGACCCACCCACCTCGGCCTCCCAAAGTGCTAAGATTGCTGGTGTGAGTCACAGCGCCCAGCACAGTCTCTCTGATTTCTTTTTAACAATAAAGTTGGCTGGCAAGGTGGCTCATGGAGCCTGTAATTTAGGTGCCTCAAAACCAATGCGGTGGATCATGAGAAGTTGCGGGTTTGAGACCCACCTGACCAACATGGTGAAACCATCTTTGAAACAAAAAAAATTTGGTTTGGCTGGGCTCCTCAGGCCTGTAATCCCAGCACTTAGAATGCTGAGGCAGATCGTGAGGTCACAGGTTGAGACTGGCCTCAAAGACACAGCACAGCCCACTCCTATAAAAAAAAAACAGAAAAACATAAAAAGCTGAGGCAGGCATGGCATGTGCTCACTTCAGCAGCACCTGCACTAAAATTGGGATGCTACACAGAAGGCCAGCATGGCCACAGTGCAAAAATGACATGCAAAGAATGCAGCATTCTGTATTTTTTTTTGGCTGTTTTGTGAAATCAAATAAAGATAGATTTGAGGTACAAAAAGTAAAAATAGAAAGTTAGCTGGACATGGTGGTGTGGACACCTGTAACCCCAGCTACTTGAAGGGCATTGGCAGGACAATCGCTTGAACCCAAAAGAAAGGTGTTGCAATAAGCAAAGATCACTGTTGCACTTCAGCCTGGGTGACAAGAAAACAGTACATCATAAAGAAAGGTGGGAGAAGGGTGGAGTCACCAGGCACCTCATTTTGTTACAATTGCAGACACTCATCTGTCTGATTACTTTTTTTTTATGTGAGGTGGGTTTTCACCGGATGCCCAGGCTGACCTCAACTCGTGACCTTAGGTGACCCCCCCACCTCGGCCTCCCAAAGTGCTAAGATTGCTGGCGTGAGTCACAACGCCCAGCACAGTCTCTGATTTTTTTTTAACAATAAAGTCGGCCAGCCAGGCAAGGTGGCTCATGGAGCCTGTAATTTAGGTGCCTCAAAACCAATGCGGTGGATCATGAGAAGTTGCGGGTTTGAGACCCACCGACCAACATGGTGAAACCCATCTTTGAAACAAAAAAAAAAATTTGGTTTGGGCTGGCTCCTCAGGCCTGTAATCCCAGCACTTAGAATGCCGAGGTGGGCAGATCATGAGGTCACAGGTTTGAGACTGGCCTGGAAAGACACAGCACAGCCTGCTCCCTATAAAAAAAAAAAAAAAAAAAAACAGAAAAACATAAAAAGCTGAGGCATGGCATGTGCTCACTTCAGCAGCACCTACACTAAAATTGGGATGCTACACAGAAGGCTGGCATGGCCACAGTGCAAAAATGACATGCAAAGAAATGCAGCATTTTGTATTTTTTTTTGTGGCTGTTTTGTGGAAATCAAATAAAGATAGATTTGAGGTACAGAAAAGTAAAAATAGAAAGTTAGCTGGATGTGGTGGTGAGGACACCTGTAACACCAGCTACTTGAAGGGCATTGGCAGGACAATCGCTTGAACCCAAAAAAAGGTGTTGCAATAAGCAAAGATCGCACTGTTGCACTTCAGCCTGGGTGACAAGACGAAAAAGAACATCATAAAGAAAGGCGGGGAGAAGGGTGGAGTCACCAGGCACCTCTTTTGTTACAATTGCAGACACTCATCTGTCTGATTACTTTTCTTTTTCTTTTTTCTTTTTATGTGAGGTGGGTTTTCACCGGGATGCCCAGGCTGACCTCGAACTCATGACCTCATGTGACCCGCTAACCTCAGCCTTCCAAAGTGCTAAGATTGCTGGTGTGAGTCACAGCTTCCAGCACAGTCTCTCTGACTTCTTTTGTAACAATAAAGTTGGCTGGCAAGGTGGCTAATGGGAGCCTGTAATTTAGGTGCCTCAAAACCAATGTGCAGATCATGAGAAGTTGTGGTTTGAGACCCACCGACCAACATGGTGAAACCCCATCTTTGAAAGAAAAAAATTTGGTTTGGGCTGGGCTTCAGGCCTGTAATCCCAGCACTTAGAATGCTGAGGCAGATCATGAGGTCACAGGTTGAGACTGGCCTCAAAGACACAGCAGCCCACTCCCTATAAAAAAAAAAAAAAAAAACATAAAAAGCTGAGGCAGGCATGGCATGTGCTTGCTTCGAAAGCACCTGCACTAAAATTGGGACGCTACACAGAAGGCCGGCATGGCCACAGAGCAAAAATGACATGCAAAGAAATGCAGCATTTTGTATTTTTTTTTGGCTGTTTTGTGAAATCAAATAAAGATAGATTTGAGGTACAAAAAGTAAAATAGAAAGTTAGCTGGACATGGGCGTGTGGACTCTTGTAACCCCAGCTACTTGAAGAACATTATCAGGACAATTACTTAAACCCAAAAAAAAGGTGTTGCAATAAGCGAAGATCACACTGTTGCACTTCACCCTGGGTGACAAGAGAAAACAGTACATCATAAAGAAAGGCGGGGAGAAGGGTGGAGTCACCAGGCACCTGTTTTGTTACAATTGCAGACACTCATCTGTCTGATTACTTTTTTTTTCTTTTTATGTGAGGTGTTTTCACCAGGATGCCCAGGCTGACCTCGAACTCGTGACCTCAGGTGACCCCCACCTCAGCCTCCCAAAGTGCTAAGATTGCTGGCGTGAGTCACAGCACCCAGCACAGTCTCTGATTTCTTTTTAACAATAAAGTCAGCTGGCCAGGCAAGGTGGCTCATGAGCCTGTAATTTAGGCCTCAAAACCAATGTGGGCAGATCATGAGAAGTTGGGTTTGAGACCCGCCTGACCAACATGGTGAAACCCCATCTTTGAAATGAAAAAATTTGGTTTGGGCTGGGCTCCTCAGGCCTGTAATCCCAGCACTTAGAATGCCAAGGCAGGCAGATCATGAGGTCACAGGTTGAGACTGGCCTAAAGACACAGTGCAGCCCACTCCTATAAAAAAAAAAAAAACATAAAAAGCTGAGGCAGGTATGGCATGTGCTCGCTTGGCAGCACCTGCACTAAAATTGGGATGCTACACAGAAGGCCAGCATGGCTGCAGCAAAAATGACATGCAAAGAATGCAGCATTTTGTATTTTTTTTTTTTGTGGCTGTTTTGTGGAAATCAAATAAAGATAGATTTGAGGTACAAAAAGTAAAATAGAAAGTTAGCTGGATGGTGGTGTGGACACCTGTAACCCCAGCTACTTGAAGGCATTGGCAGGACAATCACTTGAACCCAAAAAAAAGGTGTTGCAATAAGCAAAGATCACTGTTGCACTTCAGCCTGGGTGACAAGAGGAAACAGTATGTCATAAAGAAAGGCGGGGAGAAGGGTGGAGTCACCAGGCACCTGTTTTGTTACAATTGCAGACACTCATCTGTCTGATTACTTTTCTTTTTATGTGAGGTGGTTTTCACCAGGATGCCCAGGCTGACCTCGAACTGTGACCTCAGGTGACCCACCCACCTCAGCCTCCCAAAGTGCTAAGATTGCTGGCATGAGTCACAGCCCAGCACAGTCTCTCTGATTTCTTTTTAACAATAAAGTCAGCTGGCCAGGCAAGGTGGCTCATGGAGCTGTAATTTAGGTGCCTCAAAACCAATGTGGGCAGATCATGAGAAGTTGGGTTTGAGACCCGCCTGACCAACATGGTGAAACCCATCTTTGAAATGAAAAAATTTGGTTTGGGCTGGGCTCCTCAGGCCTGTAATCCCAGCACTTAGAATGCTGAGGTGGGCAGATCATGAGGTCACAGGTTCGAGACTGGCCTCTAAAGACACAGCACAGCCTGCTCCTATAAAAAAAAACAGAAAACATAAAAAGCTGAGGCAGGCATGGCATGTGCTCACTTGGCAGCACCTGCACTAAAATTGGGATGCTACACAGAAGGCTATGGCTGCAGTGCAAAAATGACACGCAAAGAATGCAGCATTTGTATTTTTTTTTTGTGGCTGTTTTGTGGAAATCAAATAAAGATAGATTTGAGGTACAAAAAGTAAAATAGAAAGTTAGCTGGACGTGGTGCTGTGGACACCTGTAACCCCAGCTACTTGAAAGTCATTGGCAGGACAATCGCTTAAACCCAAAAGAAAGGTGTTGCAATAAGCAAAGATTGCACTGTTGCACTTCAGCCTGGGTGACAAGAGGAAAAAAGAACATCACAAGGAAAGGCGGGGAGAAGGGTGAAGTCACCAGGCACCTGTTTTTGTTACAATTGCAGACACGCATCTGTCTGATTGCTTTTCTTTTTTTATGTGAGGTGTTTTCACCGGGATGCCCAGGCTGACCTCAAACTCATGACCTCAGGTGACCCACCCACCTCGGCCTCCCAAAGTGCTAAGATTGCTGGCATGAGTCACAGCACCCAGCACAGTCTCTGATTTTTTTAACAATAAAGTGGCCAGGCAAGGTGGCTCATGGGAGCCTGTAATTTAGGTGCCTCAAAACCAATGTGCAGATCATGAGAAGTTGGGTTTGAGACCCGACCAACATGGTGAAACCCATCTTTGAAATAAAAAAAATAATTTGGTTTGGGCTGGGCTCCTCAGGCCTGTATTCCAGCACTTAGAATGCTGAGGCAGGCAGATCATGAGGTCACAGGTTCGAGACTGGCCTCTAAAGACACAGCACAGCCCGCTCCTAGAAAAAAAAAAAAAAAAAAACAGAAAAACATAAAAAAGCTGAGGCAGGCATGGCATGTGCTCACTTCAGCAGCACCTGCACTAAAATTGGGATGCTACACAGAAGGCTAGTGTGGCCACAGTGCAAAAATGACACGCAAAGAATGCAGCATTCTGTATTTTTTTTGTTGTGGCTGTTTTGTGGAAATCAAATAAAGATAGATTTGAGGTACAAAAAGTAAAATAGAAAGTTAGCTGGACGTGGTGGTGTGGACACCTGTAACCCCAGCTACTTGAAGGGCATTGGCAGGACAATTGCTTGAACCCAAAAGAAAGGTGTTGCAATAAGCAAAGATCACACTGTTGCACTTCAGCCTGGGTGACAAGAGAAACAGTATGTCATAAAGAAAGGCGGGGAGAAGGGTGGAGTCACCAGGCACCTCGTTTGTTACAATTGCAGACACTCATCTGTCTGATTACTTTTTTTTTTCTTTTTATGTGAGGGTTTTCACTGGGATACCCAGGCTGACCTCAAACTCATGACCTCAGGTGACCCACCCACCTCGGCCTCCCAAAGTGCTAAGATTGCTGGCATGAGTCACAGCATCCAGCACAGTCTCTGATTTCTTTTTAACAATAAATTCGGCCAGCCAGGCAAGGTGGCTCATGGGAGCCTGTAATTTAGGCGCCTCAAAAACCAATGCAGGTGGATCACGAGAAGTTGCGGGTTTGAGACCCACCTGACCAACATGGTGAAACCCATCTTTGAAACAAAAAAAATTTGGTTTGGGCTGGGCTCCTCAGGCCTGTAATCCAGCACTTAGAATGCTGAGGCAGGCAGATCATGAGGTCACAGGTTGAGACTGGCCTCAAAGACACAGCACAGCCCGCTCCTATAAAAAAAACAGAAAAACATAAAAAGCTGAGGCAGGCAGATCATGAGGTCACAGGTTGAGACTGGCCTCAAAGACACAGCACAGCCCGCTCCTATAAAAAAAACAGAAAAACATAAAAAATGCAGCATTCTGTATTTTTTTTGTGGCTGTTTTGTGGAAATTAAATAAAGATAGATTTGAGGTACAAAAAAAAAAAATTTGGTTTGGGCTGGGCTCCTCAGGCCTGTAATCCCAGCACTTAGAATGCTGAGGTGGGCAGATCGTGAGGTCACAGGTTGAGACTGGCCTCTAAAGACACAGCACAGCCCGCTCCTATAAAAAAAACAGAAAAACATAAAAAGCTGAGGCAGGCAGATCATGAGAAGTTGGGTTTGAGACCCACCTGACCAACATGGTGAAACCCATCTTTGAAACAAAAAAAATTTGGTTTGGGCTGGGCTCCTCAGGCCTGTAATCCCAGCACTTAGAATGCTGAGGTGGGCAGATCGTGAGGTCACAGGTTCGAGACTGGCCTCAAAGACACAGCACAGCCCGCTCCTATAAAAAAAAAAAAAAACAAAAAAAAAAAAAAAAAAAAAAAAACAGAAAAGAAAAACTGGGATTCACTTTCATGCACAAACAAAAGCATTGGAGTGGCTTACACAGACTGAATGAAGAAAAAAAAAACAAATGAGAAATTTCATCTCAACCTGAACCACTCAGGCTTGAAAATCAGCAATACTGAACAAAAAAAAAGTGAAAAGCAATGTCATGCATGCTGTACTACCTGACAAGCAAAAAAGAATATCAAAGCAGGACAATTGAAAAAAGAAACCTTGAAAAAGCAAAAAGAATGCATTTGAAATGTGGCAAGAGTCACAGACTTAAACCAAACACCTCACTAAAGGAAAATGAGCAACAAAGCTGGCAGTGAGTGTGACAAAGCTTTTAGACTTCAGAAAGTGGATCAAGACATGAGGAGTGTCTCCAGCAAAGCTGCCTTGAAAAAGCTAAAAAGTGCAGGTTGATCAAAATGACAACAGAGAGGAATTGAATGTTGAAGGAGCTGAAAAGCAAAAGAAAGTCATGGCTGGAAGTTTCAACATAATTGCCAAGCAGAAGAAAGAATATCAGGTGAGGTCAACTCTGAAATCAAACCAAGATTGAAAAAGCACAAAAAAATGCAAAATTTGCTATGTGAAGAGCAAAGTTTGTAAGAATGTGATGAAGGTGAATTGGTTGACATCTTCAGGTATTCAGGATCAAACCTGCAAGACAGGTCATACTAAAGGAAAACAGAGAAAACAAAAATTGCAAGAAAGTGCAAAGGCTTGTCACAGCCACATGAAATAAAGAGAAAATACTGAAGAGAGGTGAAATGCAAAAAGTCAGACTCACAGCAGATTGCAGACTCATTGTGATTTTCTTTCATAAAGAAAAGATTTCAAATAAGAGCTGAATGAGGTAAAACTGCACAAGCTCAGATTTTGACACCACAGCCTGCTCAAAGACTGAAAGAGTACACAAAAGAAACAATGTCTAAAGCATCAAATGTGAGTGACAAAACAAGTCACATAAAAATGCAGATGATCATTACAAATTGCACTAATTTTTGTGTCACAATCAAAGACACAGCTGGCTTGTCAAAATAAGACCAGAAAACCTCACTGAAAGATACTGCTCAAATAAAAATGAGAAAGTCACAAATGGAGAGAAAATGAGTTGCAATTTTACCTTAAAATAGACTTCAGCTGATGACAGGTCAAAATGAAAAGGTGCAAGAAGGTTCTCAAAAAGGGACAATGACAAGAAAACATTAATGACAAAAAGCTGCAAATCTGTGACTCACCTCAGCAGATCATGAAAAATTGGCTGTTCAGGACAACTCAGCCTGAACAAGAAACCTGATGCTTTACAGAAAAAATACAGATTTCTTTTCTCAAAACAAATAAAAATTGAGCTTTGAAGTCAAGAAATGCACAATAAAGTTAAATTCTCAGACCATCAAAAATGAATTGAAAATAATAGAAAGCAGTTCATGGCTGCAACTGGTTGCACTGAGCCTGAAAAAGAAAAGTTTTGAAACCAATGAGAAAAAAGCACAATGTACCAGTTTGTTTCAGTCTGTGAGAAAAAAGCAATTGTGAAAGAATGGAGGTCAAATTGACAAGTCTTGAAAGAGCTGAGGGTGCATCAGTCAAACCCAGCAAGACAAAAGCAAGATCAGGCAGAACTGAGGTTGACAGCCTCAAAAAATCAATGCAAGAGCTGGTTTTGATCAATAAAATGCAGACCAGCTGACTGATAAAAAGAAAAGAGAGCAATGATGCAATTGAAATTTATAACCAAATCACCTGATTCACAGAAATTCAAACCATCTGGTCACAAAAACTCTTGCAAAAACTGAAATCAAAAAATTGTTTCCTGATTTGTCCTTGTACAGGAGGAAACAGAATGCTAACAAGGTCTGTTGAGGCAAAAAATCACACAAAAAGCAAGATCACAGCTGTTCTGCACACAAAAGAGGACAGATTCCTGAAACAAAATAACAAAAGAAATAAATCATTTTTGAGCACTCATCTTGATACAAAATGAAGAGACTCAAAAGAAAAAATGCAGAATATCCTGTGTTGAAAAATCTCAATAAATACATAAAGATTGAACAGCACAAAAAACATATCATGAAAAGAATTCTGGGAGGCAAGTCTGGCAACACAAAGCAAATGTAATTCACCTAAACAGAGAAAACAAAAACAGTTATGTCTGTGGAGAGAAGGTTTGACATTGCAGCCCTTTGAAAAATCAAAAACTTGGTATTGATACATTCTCTGTTTGTTTCACCAACAGACCTCATACTTCAGGCATAAGATTCCTTGGGCATGACAAGGTGCCTCTCACCACTCCTATTCAAAATAAAATTATTCTGGCAAAAAGAAATGAATTTTCAAAAAAGGTGGAAGGCAAATTGTCTCATCAGACCTGAATTAAATCACCTGAAAATTGATCAAGAACTTGTAAAGTCTCAGGTTAAAATCAACTGCATCACAGCATTCCTATCACCAACAACAGACTAAAAGAAATCAAGAAAGAACTGATTCACAACTGTACAAAGAAAATAAAATTGGGTCACTCACAGGTGTGGCTGGCACAAACATGCTCAAAAAAAAAAACACAAAATGAGAAACATTCCATTTTGTGTTGAAAATCAACTAGAAAATGCTGATGAGAATGAAAGTAAAATAAAATTTCTTTGGGTGAAAAATGTTTGAAACCAAAAGAGTGATGAAGAATTAGCAAAAAAGAAAGGCAGGCACAATAAGACTTAAACAATAAAGGTACAATAAACAAAGTTTGCTGGTACAAAACAGAAGCAATGGCAGAAAGAAGCATGAAGGCACACAACATTCACCTATTTCTTTTGATAAAAGAAAAAAAAAGCTGAAGGTTTTTCAATTGTTTTCACCATGTGCAGATTCACTTTCTGATCATGCAAAATTTCTGATGGGTGGACTTAAATGTGTCTGACACCATAAAAACCTAGAAATCTGGCACAACCATTCAGGCTGAGTGGCAAGTTTTGACCAAAACACCAGCATTGGCATCCTTCTGCCCTCAAAACCACATGACAGAAGAAACAGTCACTGAAACCAACTATCAAATGGGAAAATTTTGTTTAAATCTGCAAAACTGATATTTGAATTTGAAAAAACAGATTTGACAGGATTCAAAAAAAAGTGAAAAGACACTAAAAAGAAACATGCAAAAACACTGAAAAATGCACACATGGCTTGAGAGTGCATAAAAACATTGAGACACTACTTAGAATGGCACAAAAAATAGACACAAAATTAAAATATTTTATGTTTGTGTAAATCAAATAAACATAGATTTGAGGACAGAAATAAAAATAGAGAATGGTGTACATACTATAAACAATAAGAACATGCAGAATCATTGCAGCACTGTACAATGCAAAGAGGCAAAAGCAAGATGGACAAGGTGTAAAAAAACAAGTAAATTCAGCAAAAAAAGAGAGGTGTGAAGGACAGAAGGATCATCATTTACATGACAAAGAACAGAAAGGTACTGTTCTCACTCTGGTGGGTGTTGAGCACTGGACACAGGAACTCACAACACTTCTATGAAACCTGGGTGACACATTAATGCCTATGAATCTTGACAGGCAGCACAGCTCCAGTTTTCTTATTTTTAATTCTGCACAGCAAAACTTTAATGTTTCAAAAAAATGTGGGAGATCAGAGAGTTGTGAGACCCACCGACCAACATGGTGAAAGTCTTTGAAAAAAAAATTTGGTTTTGCTGGCTCCTCAGGCCTGTAATCCCAAACTTAGAATGCCGGGCAGGCAGATCGTGAGGTCAGGTTGAGACTGGCCTCAAAGACACAGCAGCTCCTATAAAAAAAACAGAAAACATAAAAAGCTGAGGCAGGCATGGCATGTGCTCGTTTGCAGCACCTGCACTAAAATTGGGACACTACAGAAGGCTGCGGCTGCAGCAAAATGACACACAAAAATGCAGCATTTCATATTTTTTTCTTTTGGCTGTTTTGGAAATCAAATAAAGATAGATTTGAGGTACAAAAAGTAAAATAGAAAGTTAGCTGGACGTGGTGGTGTGGACACCTGTAACCCAGCTACTTGAAGGGCATTGGCAGGACAATTGCTTGAACCCAAAAAAAGGTGTTGAGCAAAGATCACTGTTGCACTTCAGCCTGGGTGACAAGAGGAAGTATAAAATAAGAAAGGCAGGAGAAGGTGGAGTCACCAGGCACCTGTTTTGTTACAATTGCAGACACTCATCTGTCTGATTACTTTTTTTTCTTTTTATGTGAGGTGGTTTCACCAGGATGCCCAGGCTGACCTCAACTTGTGACCTCAGGTGACCACCACTCGGCCTCCCAAAGTGCTAAGATTGCTGGCTTGAGTCACAGCACCTGGCACAGTCTCTGATTTAAAGTCAGCCAGCTGGCAAGGTGGCTTGGGAGCCTGTAATTTAGGTGCCTCAAAACCAATGCAGTGATCATGAAGTTGCGGTTTGAGGCCCGACCAACATGGTGAAACCCATCTTTGAAAGAAAAAAAAAATTTGGTTTGGCTGGCTCCTCAGGCCTGTAATCCCAGCACTTAGAATGCTGAGTGGGCAGATCGTGAGGTCACAGTTGAGACTGGCCTCAAAGACACAGCCCTCCCTATAAAAAAACAGAAAAACATAAAAAGCTGAGGCAGGCATGGCATGTGCTCACTTGGCAGCACCTGCACTAAAATTGGGATGCTACAGAAGGCCACAGCAAAATGACATGCAAAAAATGCATTTTATATTTTTGTGGCTGTTTTGTGGAAATCAAATAGATAGATTTGAGGTACAAAATTAATAGAAAGTTAGCTGGATGTGGTGGTGTGGACACCTGTAACCCCAGCTACTTGAAGGGCATTGGCAGGACAATTGCTTGAACCCAAAAGAAAGGTGTTGCAAAAGATCACTGTTGCACTTCAGCCTGGGTGACAAGAAAACAGTACATCATAAAGAAAGGGGTGAAGGGTGGAGTCACCAGGCACCTCTTTTGTTACAATTGCAGACACTCATCTGTCTGATTTCTTTTTCTTTTCTTTTTATGTGAGGTGGGTTTTCACCAGGATGCCCAGGCTGACCTCAAACTCGTGACCTCAGGTGACCCGCCACCGGCCTCCCAAAGTGCTAAGATTGCTGGCGTGAGTCACAGCCCAGCACAGTCTCTGATTTTTTAACAATAAATTTGGCCAGCTGGGCAAGGTGGCTCATGGAGCCTGTAATTTAGGCACCTCAAAACCAATGCGTGGATCATGAGAAGTTGTGGGTTGAGACCTGCGACCAACATGGTGAAACCCATCTTTGAAAAAAAAATTTGGTTTGGGCTGGCCTCAGGCCTGTAATCCCAGCACTTAGAATGCTGGCAGATGAGGTCACAGGTTCAAGACTGGCCTCTAAAGACACAGCAGCCTGCTCCCTATAAAAAAACACAAAACATAAAAAGCTGAGGCAGGCATGGCATGTGCTCACTGCAGCACCTGCACTAAAATTGGGATGCTACAGAAGGCCAGGCTGGCTGCAGCCAAAAATGACATGCAAAAAATGCATTTCATATTTTTTTTGGCTGTTTTGTGGAAATCAAATAAAGATAGATTTGAGGTACAAAAAGTAAAATAGAAAGTTAGCTGATGTGGTGTGTGACACCTGCCCCAGCTACTTGAAGGGCATTGGCAGGACAATCGCTTGAACCCAAAAGAAAGGTGTTGCAATAAGCAAAGATCACTGTTGCACTTCAGCCTGGGTGACAAGAGAAACAGTACATCATAAAGAAAGGTGGGGGTGGAGTCACCAGGCACCTCTTTTGTTACAATTGCAGACACTCATCTGTCTGATTACTTTTCTTTTTCTTTTTTATGTGAGGTTTTCACCAGGATGCCCAGGCTGACCTCAAACTCGTGACCTCAGGTGACCCGCCACCTCGGCCTCCCAAAGTGCTAAGATTGCTGGCGTGAGTCACAGCGCCAGCACTCTCTGATTTTTTAACAACGGCTGGGCAAGGTGGCTCATGGGAGCCTGTAATTTAGGGCCTCAAAACCAATGTGTGGATCATGAGAGTTGTGGGTTCGAGACCGCACCAACATGGTGAAACCATCTTTGAAAAAAAAATTTGGTTTGGGCTGGGCCTCAGGCCTGTAATCCCAGCACTTAGAATGCTGGCAGATCATGAGGTCACAGGTTGAGACTGGCCTCTAAAGACACAGCAGCCTGCTCCCCTATAAAAAAAAAAAAAAACATAAAAAGCTGAGGCAGGCATGGCATGTGCTCACTGCAGCACCTGCACTAAAATTGGGATGCTACACAGAAGGCCGGCTGGCCGCAGAAAATGACATGCAAAAAATGCAGCAGTTTTTTTTTTTTGCTTGTTTGTGGAAATCAAATAAAGATAGATTTGAGGTACAAAAGTAAAATAGAAAGTTAGCTGGATGTGGTGTGGACACCTGTAACCCCAGCTACTTGGGCATTGGCAGCTTGAACCCAAAAGAAAGGTGTTGCAATAAGCAAAGATACACTGTTGCACTTCAGCCTGGGTGACAAGAGGAAAACAGTACATCATAAAGAAAGGGAGAAGTGGAGTCACCAGGCACCTTTTTGTTACAATTGCAGACACTCATCTGTCTGATTACTTTTCTTTCTTTTTCTTTTATGTGAGGTGGGTTTTCACGGATGCCCAGGCTGACCTCGAACTCATGACCTCAGGTGACCCACCACCTCGCCTCCCAAAGTGCTAAGATTGCTGGCATGAGTCACAGCGCCCACAGTCACTCTGATTTTTTAACAATAAATTGGCGGCAAGGTGCTCATGGGAGCCTGTAATTTAGGTGCCTGAAACCAATGTGCAGAACATGAGAAGTTGTTTGAGCACCCTGACCAACATGGTGAAACCCCATCTTTGAAACAAAAATTGGTTTGGGCTCTCAGGCCTGTAATCCCAGCACTTAGAATGCAAGGGGCAGATGTGGTCAGGTTGAGACTCAAAGACACAGCACAGCCCGCTCTATAAAAAAAACAGAAAAACATAAAAAGCTGAGGCAGGCATGGCATGTGCTCGCTTCGCAGCACCTGCACTAAAATTGGGATGCACAGAAGGATGGCCAGCAAAAATGACATGCAAAAAATGCAGCTTTCTGTATTTTTTTTTGTGGCTGTTTTGTGGAAATCAAATAAAGATAGATTTGAGGTACAAAAGTAAAATAGAAAGTTAGCTGGATGGTGGTGTGGACACCTGTAACCCCAGCTACTTGAAGGGCATTGGACAATCACTTGAACCCAAAAAGGTGTTGCAATAAGCAAAGATTGCACTGCTGCACTTCAGCCTGGGTGACAAGAGGAAACAGTACTCATAAAAAGGCGGGGAAAGGGTGGAGTCACCAGGCACTTTTGTTACAATTGCAGACACTCATCTGTCTGATTACTTTTCTTTTTTTCTTTTATGTGAGGTGGGTTTTCACTGGGATGCCCAGGCTGACCTAAACTCATGACCTCAGGTGACACCACCTGGCCCCAAAGTGCTAAGATTGCTGGTGTGAGTCACAGAGCCCAGCAGTCTCTGATTTTTAAAATAAAGCACAGCCAGGCGGGTGGGTTTCATGGGGAGCCTGCAATTTTTCTGCCTTTAAATCCAATGTGGGATCAGCAGAAGTGGCTGGTTTGATACCCGCTGACACAGTGAACTTCTTAAACAGAAAATAATGCTGGTTTTGGCTGGGCCACCTGTATTTTATACAGTACTTGGAAATCAAATAAAGATAATTAGGTACAGGTTAGAGACTGGTAAGAAAACAGTAGCCGGGCATTGGCAGGACAATCTTGAACCCTGAAAGGTGTTGCAATAAGCAAAGATTGCACTGTTGCACTTCAGCCTGGGTGACAAGAGGAAACAGTACATCATAAAGGCAGGAAGAAAATGGAGTCACCAGGCACCTTTTTGTTACAATTGCAGACACTCATCTGTCTGATTACTTTTTTTTTCTTTTCTCTTTTATGTGAGGTTTTCACTGGGATGCCCAGGCTGACCTCAACTTGACCTCAGGTGACCACCACCAGCCTCCCAAAGTGCTAAGATTGCTGGCATGAGTCACAGCCCCAGCACAGTCTCTCTGATTTCTTTTAACAAAAAGCCAGCTGGCAAGGTGGCTCATGAGATCTGTAATAGGCCTCAAAACCAATGTGTGATCATGAGAAGGTTTGAGACCCCGACCAACATGGTGAAACCCATCTTTGAAACAAAAAAAATTTTGGTGGGCTCCTCAGGCCTGTAATCCAGCGAATGCCAGGAGCAGATCGTGAGGTCAGAGACTGGCCTGAAAGACACAGCACAGCCTGCTCCTATAAAAAACAGAAAACATAAAAAGCTGAGGCAGGCATGGCATGTGCTCACTTCAGCAGCACCTGCACTAAAATTGGGATGCTACACAGAAGGGGCATGCAGCAAAAATGACACAAAAGAATGCAGCATTCATATTTTTTTTTTGCTGTTTTGTGGAAATCAAATAAAGATAGATTTGAGGTACAAAAAGTAAAATAGAAAGTTAGCTGGATGTGGTGGTGGACACCTGTAACCCCAGCTACTTGAAGGCATTGGCAGGACAATCCTTGAACCCAAAAGAAAGGTGTTGCAATAAGCAAAGATGCACTGTGCACTTCAGCCTGGGTGACAAGAGGAAAACAGAATCATAAAGAAAGGTGGGGAAGGTGGAGTCACCAGGCACCTATTTTTGTTACAATTGCAGACACTCATCTGTCTGATTACTTTTCTTTTTCTTTTTATGTGAGGTTTTCACCAGGATGCCCAGGCTGACCTCAACTCGTGACCTCAGGTGACCACCCCACCGGCCTCCCAAAGTGCTAAGATTGCTGGCGTGAGTCACAGCGCCAGCACAGTCTCTGATCTTTAACAATAAAGGCGGGCAAGGTGGCTCATGGAGCCTGTAATTTAGGCGCCTCAAAACCAATGCGGTGGATCAGAAGTTGCGGGTTGAGACCACCAACATGGTGAAACCCATCTTTGAAATGAAAAAAAATTGGTTTGGCTGGGCCCCTCAGGCCTGTAATCCCAGCACTTAGAAT
>JAKFGQ010000025.1:0-112775 GCA_021498475.1 Saguinus midas | reverse complement strand
CCCAACCTCATGGGGACAAGCAGGGCGGCGATTGGAGGTGCTCAGGGCTGAGAGCTTTGCTGCGGAATCTAGGACGAGCAGCCCAGTGCAGGAGGGTGTTCACCACGGCTGACACAATCCCCCCACTGAAGTACCACCCAGGGCATAACACTTCATATGTTATTGGAAGTACTGAAGAAAATGGACTTGAGAAACCTAGCCCTACCTCAAGTTCATGTGATTTTTGTAATTTGTTTTGTTTTCCAGTTTTTAATGCACAAAATAGCAGTAACAACACCCAGCAACAATTACAGAATACTTGTAAGAATCATTAATCACTTTGATAAGGATCATCTGTTCAGTATGCATTTCTAAATTTTTAGTCATAGGAAGTTAGTGCTAGGTGTAATTTCAGGTGTCTAGTGTGGACATATTATTATAAAGTAATTGTTGTCTTGATGTGAAATAAAAGTGCTTTAACATCAAAGGAAAGTTCCACACAATTTTATAACTATTGTTATTTTAGGAATATTATCAGGGTATTAGTAATATTAATAAATGAATTAGAAAGCTTAAGCAATTAGCCTTCTGGAAAGTTAAAAAAAAAAGAATAAATAGGCCAGGCATGGTGGCTCAAACCTGCCTGGGAAGTTGTGGCTGGTGGATCAGAGGTCAGGAGTTCGAGACCAGCCTGGTCAACATAGTGAAACCCTTGCCTCTACTAGAAATACACAAAAGTTAGCAGGCCATGCTGGCACGTGCCTGTAATGTAGTCCCAGCTGCTCACTCACTTGGGAGGCTGAGGTAGGAGAATCACTTGAACCCAAAGTGTGCAGAGGTTGCAGTGAGCCTGGGCGATAGAGAAAGACTGCTTCTCAAAAATATTAGAATAAGGCAGGGTGCAGTGGCTCACGCCTGTCATCTTAGCACATTGGGAGGCCGAGGTGGGTGGATCACCTGAGGTCAGGAGTTCAAGACCAGCCTGGCCATCATGGAAAAACCCCATCTTTAGGAAAAAAAAAGCCCCCCACCCACACACACTAGAATAGAATAGAACAGAATAGAACAGAACAGAATAAAATAGAATTGAGCGAATGAATGAATGAATGAGCGATCTTTTGGGAACAAAGGAAAGGAAAGAAAACCAATGGTGACACAAATCTATGCTTCTCTCCTTTCGAGGCAGCAATGACGCTACAAATTACGTGTGATTTCTTGTTTTCCTACATTTAATTTAACGTTATTATCATTATTATTATTTTATTTATTATTTTTATTTTTAAAGGAGTTTCCTTGTCCCAGCTGGAGTGCAATGGCGCATCTCGGCTCACCGCAAATGTCCTCCTGGGTTCAGGATTCTCCTGCCTCAGCCTCCTGAGTAGCTGGGATTACAGGCACGCCACCATGCCCAGCTAATTTTTGTATTTTTAGTAGAGACGGGGTTTCACCATGTTGACCAGAATGGTCTTGATTTCTTGACCTCTTGATCCACTCGCCTCGGCCTCCCAAAGTGCTGGGATTACAGGCTTGAGCCACCGTGCCCAACCCGACGTTATTATTTTTATATTTCTTGCTATTCTTATTATTTGAGATGGATTCTTCCTCTGTCGCCCAGACTGGAGTGCACTGGTGCGATCGTGGCTCTCTGCAACCTTTGCCTCCTGAGTCAAAGTGATTGTTTTGCCTCGGCCTCCTCCCGAGTGAGTAGCTGGGATTACAGGCACGCCACCATGCCCAGCTAATTTTTGTATTTTTAGTAGAGACGGGTTTCACCATGTTGACCGGGCTGGCTTGGAACTCCTGACCTCAGGTGATCCACCCTCGGCCTCCCAAAGTGCTGGGATTATGCTCGGTGCATTATGAGTGGCTCGGCTAACATGGTAACTTTGTGGCCTCATGGTTGGGCCTTTGGTTTCCACCCTGACAGCCAGAGGCTACCTGAGAGAGCCCTGTCCCTCGAAAGAAGGGCGGTTATCTGCAGATAGCAGCAGGGTCTTGCTCTGAAATCCTCAAAGCCTCCGCTGTAATTCAGAATGGTGTATGTCTCAAGCGGATGGTCTTGCTTATCTGATCTGGTCTTTAGGAATGAATGCTCCCTACTAAAATCTGTCACGGACACCTCTGGGCCGAGAAATGTGGTGGTGTGCAAGTTCTGAGGTGAGGCAGGTGCTTCCTGAGCTGAGGAGTTCAAGACCAGCCTGGCCATCATGGAAAAAACCCCATCTTTGGAAAAAAAGCCCCCACCCACACACACACTAGAATAGAATAGAACAGAATAGAACAGAACAGAATAAAATAGAATTGAAATGAATGAATGAATGAGCGATCTTTTGGGAAAAAGAAAAACAAAAGAAAACCAATGGTGACACAAATCTATGCTTCTACTCCTTTCAAGGCAGCAATGACGCTACAAATTACGTGTGATTTCTTGTTTCCTACATTTAATTTAACATTATTATTATTATTATTATTTTTATTTATTATTTTTATTTTTGAGACGGAGTTTCGCTCGTTACCCAGGCTGGAGTGCAATGGCGTGCTCTCAGCCCACCACAACCACCGCCTCCTGGGTTCAGGCAATTCTCCTGCCTCAGCCTCCTGAGTAGCTGGGATTACAGGCACTCTCCACCATGCCCAGCTAATTTTTTTTTTTTTTTTAACATAAGGACAATTTTAATCCTGCATTTTCCTGTAGTAACATCCACTGCTGGCTATCTACAGATTGAAACTGCATTTGCTAAGAACTGTGAACATGAAGAAACTTTACATGAAGTCACATGGTGATACAGGCACACAGACATCATCCGGCACCAACAGAATACATACATAACACATACCGGATAGTCTCAATGGATAAATTTGCTTCACCAGTATTTCTATCTAGTAAAATTCACAGTTAATGCAGAATTTCATTTTTCAATTTTACACCTTTATTACACATTTTCTTATACTTTATTTTAAAAAAAAACACTCATTCAAGATTGTAATTTGCATGGCATAAACGGTTTCATGGGTTCTAAGTTTCTTAAGTGTCCACAGAAATTTAAAACACCACAAGTCTTCTTTCCACTTTGCAGCACCTAACTTAAAGTTTAAATTCATCTAATGCATCATTAAAACTGTCATTTTCTCGTGTGAGAAGACATGTTTCAATTGCTATTTCCAGGATGACATATTGAACATGGGTGCACATTTTTAATTGGCTAGCAGAATTTTACTCAAATAATTTATAGCCAGAATAAGAACCTCTAGCCTCTCTGAACGGCCTTCCACTCACGACAATGATGATGATGAAAGTCTAAAATGATGATGATAAATTTCTAAAATAAATGTCTGGGGTGCCCCCACTTGACATTACCAAACATGTTTCCAAGTAATCTTAGAAAATATGATTCTTTAAACATATACATAATATTCTACCACACAATGCACCATCACTTCTTTAACCATTTTCCAATTGTTCATTTATAACATTTGTAATTTTTTATTATAAATAATATTGTGATGAATACTTTCATCCATAAGGTTTATGCAAGGCTGATTATTTCTTCTAATGTCTTCTAATATCAAAGAAGTGGCTTACTGGTTCAAACTGTGCACATACATGGTTTGAAGGCTTTTTAGTACACTTTACCACATAATCTCCAGAATAGTTCGAACAATTCCTACCAACAGTATGTTATTGTGCCCACAGGGTGGACTTTGTAACAACAAAGCAAATTCAACCACAAATCTATTAGATTCTCACACATCTCAAAACTATCACATCAAAGAAGCAAGGAAATATATTACTGATGAGGAAGCCAAATTCAAACTCTTTTAAAAAATCACTCAGCTTTAGATTAGTAAAATAATCAACAAAATGCTCCACAAAAGTCTACTGGTTTTCAAAAATAAAGTTAAAAGAGATAAAGAGAAAGTCAGGCTGGGCACCATGGCTCACACCCAGCACTTTGGGAGGCCGAGGTGGGTGGATCACCTGAGGTCAGGAGTTCGAGACCAGCCTGGTCAACATAGTGAAACCCTTGCCTCTACTAGAAATACAGAAAAGTTAGCAGGCCATGCTGGCACGTGCCTGTAATGTAGTCCCAGCTGCTCACTCACTTGGGAGGCTGAGGTAGGAGATTCTCCTGCCTCAGCCTCCTGAGAAGCTGGGATTACAGGCACGCACCACCATGCCCAGCTAATTTTTTGTATTTTTTTTTTTTTGAGACAGAGTCTCACTCTGTCACCTAGGCTGGAGTGCAATGGCGCGATCTCGGCTCACGGCCACCTCCGCCTCCCGGGTTCAAGCGATTCTCCTGCCTCAGCCTCCCAAAGTGCTGGGATTATGCTCGGTGCATTATGAGTGGCTCGGCTAACATGGTAACTTTGTGGCCTCATGGTTGGGCCTTTGGTTTCCACCCTGACAGCCAGAGGCTACCTGAGAGAGCCCTGTCCCTCGAAAGAAGGGCGGTTATCTGCAGATAGCAGCAGGGTCTTGCTCTGAAATCCTCAAAGCCTCCGCTGTAATTCAGAATGGTGTATGTCTCAAACGGATGGTCTTGCTTATCTGATCTGGTCTTTAGGAATGAATGCTCCCCTACTAAAATCTGTCACGGACACCTCTGGGACCGAGAATGTGGTGTGTGCAAGTTTGGAGGTGAGGCAGGTGCTTCGCTAGAGCTGAGGAGTTCAAGACCAGCCCCGGCCACAGGCTGCGGTGCTTTGTCTGGCCAAGGCCCATGGCAGCCTCCACTTCCCGACCTCAAGCAATCCTCCAACCTTGGGCTCCAAAACAGCTAGAATTACAGGTGCCTGACTGCCATCACGATGCCCGGCTAACTTTTTTTTTTTTTTGAGACAGAGTTTCGCTCTTGCTACCCAGGCTGGAGTGCAATGGCGCGATCTCGGCTCACCGCCACCTCCGCCTCCTGGGTTCATGCAATTCTCCTGCCTCAGCCTCCTGAGAAGCTGGGATTACAGGCACGCACCACCATGCCCAGCTAATTTTTTTGTATTTTTTTTTTTTTGAGACAGAGTCTCACTCTGTCACCTAGGCTGGAGTGCAATGGCGTGATCTCGGCTCACCGCCACCTCCGCCTCCTGGGTTCATGCAATTCTCCTGCCTCAGCCTCCTGAGAAGCTGGGATTACAGGCACGCACCACCATGCCCAGCTAATTTTTTTGTATTTTTTTTTTTTACATAAGGACAATTTTAATCCTGCATTTTCCTGTAGTAACATCCACTGCTGGCTATCTACAGATTGAAACTGCATTTGCTAAGAACTGTGAACATGAAGAAACTTTACATGAAGTCACATGGTGATACAGGCACACAGACATCATCCGGCACCAACAGAATACATACATAACACATACCGGATAGTCTCAATGGATAAATTTGCTTCACCAGTATTTCTATCTAGTAAAATTCACAGTTAATGCAGAATTTCATTTTTCAATTTTACACCTTTATTACACATTTTCTTATACTTTATTTTAAAAAAAAACACTCATTCAAGATTGTAATTTGCATGGCATAAACAATGGTTTCATGGGTTCTAAGTTTCTTAAGTGTCCACAGAAATTTAAAACACCACAAGTCTTCTTTCCACTTTGCAGCACCTAACTTAAAGTTTAAATTCATCTAATGCATCATTAAAACTGTCATTTTCTCGTGTGAGAAGACATGTTTCAATTGCTATTTCCAGGATGACATATTGAACATGGGTGCACATTTTTAATTGGCTAGCAGAATTTTACTCAAATAATTTATAGCCAGAATAAGAACCTCTAGCCTCTCTGAACGGCCTTCCACTCACGACAATGATGATGATGAAAGTCTAAAATGATGATGATAAATTTCTAAAATAAATGTCTGGGGTGCCCCACTTGACATTACCAAACATGTTTCAAGTAATCTTAGAAAATATGATTCTTTAAACATATACATAATATTCTACCACACAATGCACCATCACTTCTTTAACCATTTTCCAATTGTTCATTTATAACATTTGTAATTTTTTATTATAAATAATATTGTGATGAATACTTTCATCCATAAGGTTTATGCAAGGCTGATTATTTCTTCTAATGTCTTCTAATATCAAAGAAGTGGCTTACTGGTTCAAACTGTGCACATACATGGTTTGAAGGCTTTTTAGTACACTTTACCACATAATCTCCAGAATAGTTCGAACAATTCCTACCAACAGTATGTTATTGTGCCCACAGGGTGGACTTTGTAACAACAAAGCAAATTCAACCACAAATCTATTAGATTCTCACACATCTCAAAACTATCACATCAAAGAAGCAAGGAAATATATTACTGATGAGGAAGCCAAATTCAAACTCTTTTAAAAAAAAATCACTCAGCTTTAGATTAGTAAAATAATCAACAAAATGCTCTCCACAAAAGTCTACTGGGTTTTCCAAAAAATAAAGTTAAAAAGAGATAAAGAGAAAGTCAGGCTGGGCACCATGGCTCACACCCAGCACTTTGGGAGGCCAAGGCGGGCAAAAATTCACAAGGTCAGGAGTTGGAGATCAGCCAACACGGTGAAACCCCAGCGCTACTAAAAATACAAAAAATTAGCCAGGCATGGTGGTGGGTGCCTGTAATCCCAGCTACTTGGAAGGCGGAGGCAGGAGGATCGCTTGAACCCGGGAGGCAAAAGTTAGAGTGAGCCGAGATTGCACCACTGCACTCCAGCTGGGCGACAGTATGAAACTCCATCTCAAAAAAAAAGAAAAGCCGGACGCGGTGGCTCAAGCCTGTAATCCCAGCACATTGGGAGGCCGAGGCAGGTGGATCACGAGGTCGAGATATCGAGACCATCCTGGTCAAAATGGTGAAACCCCGTCTCTACTAAAGATACAAAAAATTAGCTGGGCATGGTGGTGCGTGCCTGTAATCCCAGCTACTCAGGGGGCTGAGGTAGGAGAATTGCCTGAACCCAGGAGGCGGAGGTTGTGGTGAGCCGAGATCGCGCCATTGCACTCCAGGCTGGGTAACAAAAGTGAAACTCCGTCTCAAAGAGAGAGAGAGAGAGAGAGAGAGAGAGAGAGAGAGAGAGAGAGAGAAAGTCAGTACCAAATGACCCCAGAAATTTTTATTTGACTAAATTCTATTCATGTATAAGCAATGACAGTCTCCCCTGTTTATTTGACTTTGGCAATAAAAAAGCAAGCAGTCTTGTACAGAACAGTGAAAATGCCAAGGACGAGGGCAGTCTACAGTTTCACTGTAGAATGAATATATATATATATATATTAAAGGCCTCTCTCCTTTGGCCATATCGACTCTCAGTTCAGGCCATTAAATACAAATTTTCAAATTCACTTCTTCACTTCTCCAAGATCTTCGATGCTGTCATCATCTACCTCTGGCCATTTTTCCTGAATAGCATCAATTATGTCACCTGTAAAGTCTCCCTGAATGATAATTTCATCATCCCCTGTTACTGAGGCACCACAGGAGAATTTCTGAGCAAAAAATCTTTGTGGTTCTTTAAGATCAATTTCAAAAGTTGCAAGGCCACACACTCTTGTCACATATTTCTTTTTTGCTCTGGGAATTTTGGCTATAGTAACCTTTTGTGGTACAGTCTTCTTTTTTTGTTTTATTTGACCCCGTCCACCTCTCTTCTGTTTTTTCTTCTCTTCTTCTTCCCCTGCTGTTCCTTGACCCTCACTAATTCCAGTTTCTTGTTTGGGTGAATTTTCTACAGTAAGTTTTGCAAATTCATTTGGAAAATTCTTCTCCAACCATTGTCTACATTTAGCAACATCAGGCATACATTCACAGTACTCTGTTGGTAACGAACAGACTCCACAATAAAGGACTCGAAGTGGGTAATCGGCATCTAACTTGGCACTGTTCCTTGGGTCTCCTTTGCAATCAGCCCCGCTGGATTCAGAAATATCAGCAGCCATTTCACAAATCCAGGCGGTCGCACAGGCCACGCCGGCTCTGCTCCCGCCGCTATCGCTAGCTGAAGCGACACATGCAACTCGCCTCCCCTAGCCAGGGCCGCCCGAGAGCAATTTTTTGTATTTTTCGTAGAGACCGGGTTTCACCATGTTGACCAGGATGGTCTCGATCTGTTGACCTCGTGATCCACCCGCCTCGGCCTCCCAATGTGCTGGGATTACAGGCTTGAGCCACCACGACCCGGCTAACTTTTTAATTGTTTTGATTTTTTAGTACAAGTGGGGACTCGCTGTGTTGCCAGGGCTGGTCTCAAACTCCTGGGCTCAAGTGATTCTTCCACCTAAGTCTCCCAAAGTGTTGGGGTTATAGGCATGAGCCATGGTTCACTGCCCTCTTTCTACTTCTTTCATTCTTCTTTTCTCTCTGTTTCTCTCTCTCTCTCTCTCTCTCTCTCTCTCTCTCTCTCTCTCCATCTCTCTCTCTCTCCCTCCCTCTCTTTCCCCTTTCTTCCTTTTCTTTTATTTACTTATTTATTTTTTAAAATAAAGGATGGGGTTTCACCATGTTGGTCAGGCTGGTCTTGAACTCCCGACCTCAGGTGATCTGCCCGCCTTGGCCTCCAAAGTACTTGGATTACTGGCATGAGCCACCACACCCAGCCTCATTCTTTTACTTTTTTCTCTTCCTTTCTCCCTACTTTCATTTCTCATTATCTTTATCTTTCTGCTTCTCTTTCTATTTTCTTTTCATCTTTCTTCCTTTTCATCTCTGTCTCTCTCTCTCTCTTTCTTTATATTTCTTGTTCTTTATCTTCCTTTATTGATTTTTTTTTATGTAAAGATGGGGTTTCACCACGATGGACAGGCTGGTCTTGAACTCCTGACCTCAGGTGATCCACCCACCTCGGCCTCCCAAAGTGCTGGGATGACAGGCGTGAGCCACCGTGCCCACCCTGTTCTTTATCTTCCTTACTCTCTTTCTGTTTTCTTTACTTGTTTCTTTCCATCCCTCCATGTGTGTGTCTTTCTGTGGATTCTGAAAGAGTCTCTTCATTCTGTACCACAAACCTCTGAGACTTTCGCTTTGCTGTTTTTCCTCCTTGTTGCGAAACATGTGTTCACCATTCTTCTATTTTGGTACTCTGTCGACGGTTGAGCGTTGGGGTGGTGGGGGTGGGGGGGGACAGAGAAAGGACTCTTGAGTTTTGTAGGTTTCACGAGAGACACGGGAGACCGAGGAATGTAAGATGAGTGCTTTGCTGAATGCCCCGCTTGTTCTCCCGGCCCGGCTCGTGACAGTACAAACACGGCCGGTGGGTCAGGAGATGCCTATGTGGTCGTGACTCCGCTGTTATGCTTGACGATGGCGGCGACGGCTCGGAAACGCGCGCTCTTTCGGTGCCGATTTGGCACGGTGACGACAGATTCCAAACGGCCCGCGTCTGTACCTGATGGTACCGCGTATCTGCTCTGGTGTTTAGAAAAAGGTGGAGTTTCCCCGTGCTGCGCCGTTTCCTTGCGTTTTCCTTTTGACGTTGATTTATTCACTTACGTGCGTATTTGTTTATTTGAGATGAAGTCTCAGCTGGGGCTGTCGGCGTGTGCCTATGAAATGAATGAACGAACGAACGAACGAACGAACGAACGAGTCGCTTTTCGGAAATGTTTACAGGCGAGGTCGGGTGCCACAGATGAGGGCAGGGCCTTGCTCTGAAACCCTCGAGGCCTCCGCTGTGATTCGGAATGGTGGCTAGCTCAAGCGGATGGCCTTTAGGAAGGAGCGGAGCCTTCCCGTGCTCCGCCACCTCCTTGTATGTCTTCTACGAACGTCCCTCCGTCCATGCGTCCGTGTGTTTTTTTAAAGACGGGGTCTCTCCCTGTGTCGGCCAGGCTGGTCGCGGGTCCCCGTGACCTTGAACTGACTGGTGGGCTTAGAGGGATCCTCCCCTGCCTCGGCCTCCTGAGGAGCCGGGCCTAGAGGCCTGGGCGGGTGCCGGGACGCAACACGACCACAAAACGCCCGGCTGATTATCTTCCTTCTTTTTAATTGTTTTCTTCTGAGACAGAGATCCCGCTCGCTCGCTCTGTGGACCGGGCTGGAGTGCAATTGCTCCGGGACCAAACGGGAGGGTCGGGCTGCTTATTCTTGTGGCCTGATGATGAGCTGAAGACGAATTGGGAAAGGAGGGAGTTTTTATTTCTGTGACCGCTTACGGGGAAACGGAAGGCCTGGAAAATATCGCCAGACCGACTCAAAATTACGGAGGGCGTCAGAGCCCGTACACCTTCCGAGCTCTCTGTGTACGTGTAATGGTGCATGGTCACCTAAAGAGGGAAGCGAATTTTTTTCCCTTTCTTTCCTTTCCCCGGGAGTCTTGCTCTGTCGCCCAGGCTGAGGTGCAGTCGGTGGTGAGGTCTCGGCTCACTGGGACCTCCACCTCCCGAGTTCCAGCGATTCTCCTGCCTCGGCCTTTCGAGGGCCTAGAGACGGTGGTTTCGCCATGTTGACCGGGCTGGTTTGGAACTCCTGACCTCAGGTGACCCGCCCGCCTCTGCCTCTGACTACCGGAGTGCTGGGGCGAGGGGCGCGGGCCGCCGGGCCCGGCCCGCTTTTTCTTTTGTTACTAGAAAAGAAAATAGATAGCGTGGGCCCTCTCGCTATCACCGTATGAACTCTGCTATACTGCGGGATATGATATGGCGCGCGTGTGAGTGCGTGCGTGGGTACGTGCGTGCGTGCGTGCGTACGTACGTACGTACTTACGCACGCACGTACGTACTTACGTACGCACGCACGCACGCACGTACGTAGGTGCGTGTGTTTCTGCGTGTATTGCCGAGTCACGGTGCTTTCTTCCCCCTCAGGGGCTCCGCTCCGTTAGTTGTGGAGAAATGCCTGGGAGGATGCCGGGCTGACACTTGCATATGTTGTCATCGGGCGTCACCTAGCGGTCACCCGTTCTCGAGAGTCTAGGCTGCGTTACGGGACGCTCTGGCCGCCCGCCCACAGTCAGGAGCGATTGTGGCTTCTCTCCGCTACCCGCCCTCTCCCGCCCCACGCCCCGAGCCTCACCTCCCCCCACCTCACCCCCTCTTGGAGGCCCGCCCGCCCTCCCTTGGTCCATCCGTCCCCACCCCCGACTCCCTCGTTGCCCAGACGACCCCTGGAGACCCCGGCTGGGCCCGATTGTTCTTCTCTTTGATCCGTGGTTCCCCTTTCTTTCTTAACCCATCTGGACCCTTCTGCCTGGGTTTTACGGATGACAGTTCCACTTTAGGCCTTGTCGTTAGTGGGGACATTCCTGATTCTCCCCAGATGTAGTGAAAGCAGGTAGATGCCAAGAGTGTGCTAGTAAATGGCGTTTCCCAGAAATCATCGAATGAGTGTGGAGGAAGAAGCATGCCGTGCCCCCCTTTCAAGGCAGCGATTCCAGCAATAATGAATTAGGTGTCATTGCTGGAGTCGGCTTGTTTCCTGAGTTGCCCTCCGTGCCCACCCCCACCCCAGGCTTGAAAACATTCTAGAATAACCTACTGTGCCTCCGTCCCTTCCCCTTCCTCTTTGCGTCCACTCCTGCTCCCCTCCGTTTCTCTCCTTCCACTCAGGCATATCCCCGCTCCTCTCTCTCTCTGTCTCTGTCTCTGTCTCTCTCTCTCTCTCTCTCTCTCTCTCTCTCTCTCTCTCCCCATCTCTCTCCCACCCTCTCCCCCTCTAGCCCTCTCTCCCTCTCCCCAACCACCACGCCTCCCTTCCTCCCTAGGTAAACTCACTCAACCACCCTGGCCCAGGCCCTCATAGTCAATTTTTTTTTTTTTGAGACAGAGTCTCACTCTGTCACCTAGGCTGGAGTGCGATGGTGCGATCTCGGCTCACGGCCACCTCCACCTCCCGGGTTCAAGGGATTCTCCTGCCTCAGCCTCCTGAGTGGCTGGGGTTACAGGCATGCGCCACCACGTCCGGAGAATTTCTCTATTTCTTTGAGCATTAAAATTAAAGAATTTTTTATTTGTGTTTTCATTTATTTATTTATTTATTTATTTATTTATTTATTTATTATTTGTATTTGTATTTTTAGCAGAGACGGGTTTTCACCATGTTGGCCGGCCTGGTCTTGGACTCCTGACCTCAGGTGGCCCACCCGCCTCAGCCCCCCGAGAGTGCTGGGATGACAGGCGTGAGCCACCGCGCCCGGCTCGTGGTCACTTTTAACAGTTACGTTACGTGTGGTATTTTAATTTTCCTGGCCAACGTATTCGTAAGGTGGAAGGTGTGTCGCAGCCCCTCCCTGGGCCTTACTATGCTTTTAGAGTATTTATTAAAAAGAAATCTTTCTATCCTTTCTCCTTTTGGTTCTCTCTTCCTAATTGCCTTTTCCAGTTCTTTCCTTCTTGTTTGTCCCCTTTGTTGTTTCTGTGTTTCGTTTGTTGTTCCCGTGTTTCTTTCGTTGTTTCTGTGTTTCTTGTGTGTTTAATTTTTTTAATTCTTTTCTTTTCTTTCTCTTTTTCTTTTGAGACAGAGTCTTACTGTGTCACCCAGGCTGGAGTGCGCGATGGTGCGGTCTCGGCTCACGGCGACCTCCGCCTCCCGGGTTCAAGCGATTCTCCTGCCTCAGCCTCCTGAGTGGCGGGGATTACAGCCGCGTGCCACTGCGCCCAGCTAATTTTTGTCTTTTTAGTAGAGACGGGGTTTCAACATTTTGGCCAGGCTGGTCTCCAACTGCTGACCCTGTGATCCACCCGCCTCGGCCTCCCAAAGTGCTGGGATGACAGGCATGAGCCACCTTGCCCCCGGCCTCTCTCTGTGTTTCTTTCTTTCCTTCCTTCTTTCCTTCCTTCTTTCCTTCCTTCCTTCCTTCCTTCCTTCCTTCCTTCCTTCTTTCTTTCTTGCTCTCGCTCTCGCTCTCGCTCTCTTGCTCTTTCTTTCTTTTTTTCTCTCTGTCTTTCTGTCTATCTTTCTTTCTTGCTTGCTTGCTCTTCCTTTTTCTCAGTCTCTCTGTCTTTCTTTCGAGATGGAGCCTAGCTCTATCGCCAGGCCGGATTATGTTTTGCACAAAATTTCATTTTGTCTATTTTCTGTCTTTCTTTCTTTCTTCTCGCACTCCCTTCCTTCCTTCCTTACTTTGTTCTTTCCTTTTTTTTTTTTTTAGATTTTTACGTGGCTGCAGGTGGGGTCTAATGCCGAATAGGGCATTAACCTCTTCTTTCCGTCTTCCTTTCTTCTTTCTTTGTTTTTTTTTCTCTTTGTTTCCCTCCTTCCTCTTTTCCTTCTTTCCATTTTTCTGTTCCTTTCCTTTTTTCTTTCTTTTTTTGTCTTTTATACTTCTTTTTTCCTCTCTTTCGCTCTTCTTTCCTTCATCTCTTTCCTCATTCTTTCTCTTTTTCATCTTTCTTCATTAGCCGACTCTCTTTCATCATATATTTTCTCCAGATTTTTAAAATTCTGTTTTCTCCATCTCCTTCCTTCCCCCACCCTGCTTTCTTTGTTCCCTCCTTCCTTCCTCCACGTGTCTCTTTTCTATCCCTCCTCCTCCTCCTCCTCCTCCTCCTCCTCCTCCCTATCCCGCCCCCGCGGCGTGGATAGTGAAAGTGTCCTCATTCTGTGTCTCTCTGTCACCTGAACGACTCGCGACCGAGTCCTGTGTGTTCTTTCTCCCTCCGAGATGCATGTCCAAACACTCGCACGTCATGGGCTTGTCTTTTGAGCCTGTCTCGGTCTACGCGGAGACACGTTTGGGGGACGGTTTCTGTGGGGTTGGGGTGGAGGGGCTGTGTTTTCCGCCTCGGCAAGACTTTCTCGACTCACGGTTTCGGTTTTGCCGTCCGCCGGCCTCCCTGCCATCTGGATCTCTCTCGGTGACAGGTTTGGGGACCTGGTCGTCGCCGGTTGTCGGGCTCCATCTGGCGGCCGCTTTTATATAGTTTTCTTGGCTTCTGGAGCTCCGGTGACAGCTGCCGAGGAGGAGACTGTCCCGCTGTGAGCTAGTCATTGCTCCGGAAAGCCTGCGGCCGTCAGCGGGATTTTCCTGTGGCGCCAGAGCTCTGGCGAGTCACTTGTGAGTCAGGGCTCGGGCGTGCAGGGCTATGTGGGGGCAGGCTGTCGCCGAGTTTCCAGGCCCGAGCGAGGTGTCGGGGCTGCCCGGGCTGGTCGACCAGAACGCCGTAGCTCCCGAGGCCCGACCCGCGACCCGCGGGACGCCATTCCCGGCCCTGTCGCGGGCCTGCGCGGGCCCTGGCCGTCAGGGGCACCCGCCGAATTTCTTTTCCGAGTCCCTGTGGGAAGTCGGTGGCCGCCCTGCTCCAACCTCCCGGGTGCCACGCCTGGCCGCAGTCCCTTTGCTGTGACGCTTTTCTTCCGAGTCCGCGTTCGTGGTCGGAGAGTGGTCGTTGAGCGCCTTCGGTCCCTCGTTTGTCGTGTGTTCCTCGCGTGTGAGGGGACGGCCAGAAGAGTCTCGCTCTGAAGGCACGGGCCGGCCCCTGCGTGGCACCGGTGGCCCGGAGGGCGTCCCCGGTCCCGCTGCTGCCCGTGTGCGTGTGCCTGTGTGTGTGTGTGTGTGTGTGTGTGTGTGTGTCTTGGGGTCGACCAGACAGGCCTGGGTGCTCCGTGTCTGGCTGTGATGGTGGCCTTTTTGGGGACAGATGTCCGTGTCACACGTTTCTGAGTCAGCGGCGTGGCCAGTGACTAGACCCCCTGCTCCCTGGGCGGGGTGTATCTTTCACTCTGAGTTGTCATTTCGGGCCACCGGGTTATTGCTGACACGCTGTCCTCTGGCGACCCGTCGCTGGAGAGGTCGGGCCTCTGGCTGTGTGGGGGATCTCTGGTCTACCGGTGACCTGGCTAGCCGGCCTTGCTCTCGGTTGAGCCGCCGGCTGGGGCCCGCGTGCCTTACCTCCCACGCATCCGTCTGAGTGTCCCGGCTCCCTGGTGCCGCCCTGGGCCCGGGTCTCCTCTGACCCACCCGGGTGTGGCGGGGAAAGGCCAGTGCGGGCGGGCTCCGGTCTGCCTGCGTGTGCGCTCCCCGCTGCGGGCACCTGGGGCGGTCGCGACAACCCCACCCCGTTGGCTCCGTGCCGTGCGTGTCAGGCGCTCTCCTCTCCCCTGGGGTTGTCCGCCGTCCCTTCCCCAGAGCGGGTGTGGCCGACCACGGGCCCGTCGGCTCCGTGGCTTTGTCGAGGTTGACCTCTTCGGCCCGCTCTGGGTCTATTCTGATCGATGTGGTGACATCACGCTCTCCCGGGCCGCGACCGGGCCGCGGCGGGCGAGGGACGGACATTCGTGGCGAATGGGACCGCTCTTCTCGTCCCGCCCGCGGGGGCCTCTCGCCTCTCCTCTGCCCCGCCCGTGGGGTTTGTGTCAGGAGCGCAGGGGTACGGAATCCGGCCCGACCTCGCTGTGCTCCCCCGTTCTCTGCCTGGTGGGGGCCGGCGGGGTCCTCTGACGTGGCAGGCATCCCTCGCTGTCGCCTCGTGCGGTTGTTGTGTTGCGTGGGCGACCCCTCTCCGCGGCGGTGGGGGTCTTGTCCCGATGGCCCGTCGTGCTGCCCTCGCCGGGGCGGCGCGAGCGTTGGCTCCGCTTGGGCCTTTGCGGTGCTCCTGGATCGCCCCGGGTTGTCCCTCAGGTGCCCGAGGCCGAGCGGTGGTGTCGTTCCCACCCCCGGGGCCCCTTCCTCCGGTTGCCGCCGCGGGGTCTGCGTGTGGGTCCCGAGGAGGAGTTCAGCTCGTCGGGGGGGGTGTCGTCGAGGCGGTCGAGCGAGGCGCGCCCCTCACCCACGCGGGGTTGAGGGGCGCCTCGGGTTTTCCTCCTCTCGCCGTAGACCGCATCCCCCTCCCTTCCCCGGGTGTCCCCGAGCGTCTCCGTGGGCGGCCCGATGAGGGGCGACCGGTGGGTGTGTGGGAGCGTGACCCGCCCTCGGCGAGAAAGCCTTCTCTAGCGATCCGAGAGGTGTGCCTTGGGGTACCGTACTCCCCCCGGCCCGCCGCCTCTCTCTGCGTTGTGGTAGCGCTGCCGTAGCGATCGGATTCGCTCGTGTGTAGGCAGAGTCCCCTCTTCCTCCTCGGTGATGGGGAAAAGAGGGTTCCGCCGGTCCCCGCGGTGGGGACCGAGCGCCGCTCGTCGCCTACTGTGGCCCGCGCCTCCCCCCTCTGAGTCGGGGGAGGGTCCCGCCGGGCCGGGCCCTGCGTCCTCGCCATTGGGGAGGTCGTCGCTTGAATGCTGGGTGCGCGTGGCACGTCCCGTCTGGCGCGTGACCCCTTTCCGCTGCGAGCCGGCTCTCTGCCCGCTCCCGTGCCGTGCCGTGCCGAGCCGTGGCCACTGCCGGCGACCGCGCTGTGTGCGGGGTGACTGGTCGGGCCGCCTGGGCCTGGGAAAGCATACCCACGTGGGGTGTGGTGGTGTCCCAGAGCGGGACCAGGTCGCAGATGGATGAGATTCTGGGCATGTCACCCCGGCGCCGGGCTTGTCGCTGGGGTCGCTTCGGGACCCCCGGCGGCGGGGTCCGGGTCCCGTGAGGGGGCTCCGCGGTGGTGCCGAGGGCCGGCCGGTGTCCCGGGCCGGAGGGCTGCGGGACCGCCCTCGTGTCTGTGGCGGTGGGATCCCGCGGTCGTGTCTCCCCCGGTGGCCCGGCCGTGCCCGAGGTTCCTGCCCGAGCCCTCGGCGGGCTCCCGTGCCCCTGCCCTCGTGGGCCCCGGCCCTGCGTGTGCGCCCCCTCCCCGCCACCGCCTGCCGATCCTTTCTCTCCGAGCGGCTCTCCGGCCGCGCCGGGGCGGCCCCGCCTGGGACCCGAGCCGGCTCCGCCTTGAGGGGCATCACCCCTGGCCGCCATCGGCCGGTGTCCGCGTTCCTCCCGGTGTGTGCCTCGGCTTCGTGAACCGGTGGTGGTCGGCCCGCGTGGGTCCGGTGGACGTCGGAGCGGTGGGTCGGCCTGCCGTGTGTGTGGGAAGAGGGTTACGGGTGCCGGCCGCGACTGCGGTGGCGGTGGAGGGGAGCCGTGAGCCCCTCCGCGAGGCTTGCGGGGCTCGCCGAAGGCCAGGCGGCCGCTCGGGGTGCCGCGCGGGACCGCCCTCGTGCTCGGAAGGCCGGTGGCGGTGAGACCCCGCGTGTGTCCCCGGCTGCGGTCGGCTGTGCCCGAGGCTTCTCTCCGGATCCTCGCGGTGGCCCGCCGCCCCTCCCGCTCGCCGCCTTCCCGCGCCTTCCCGGTCGCCTCGGCCTCGCCCGGGTCTCGTCTCCTCCTGAGCCCGCTGTTCCGCTCCGTGTCCGCGCGGCCCCGGTGGGCGCCTCGCTTCCCGGGCCTGCCGCGGCCCCTCCCGAGGCGTCTCCGTGTGCGGCCCGATGAGGGGCGACCGGTGGGTGTGTGGGAGTGTGACCCGCCCTCGGTGAGAAAGCCTTCTCTAGCGATCCGAGAGGTGTTGGGGGGTACCGTACTTTCCCCGGCCCTCCGCCTCTCTCTGCGTTGTGGTAGCGCTGCCATAGAGATCGGATTCGCTCGTGTGTAGGCAGAGTCCCTCTTCCTCCTCGGTGATGGGGAGAAGAGGGTTCCGCCGGTCCCCGCGGTGGGGACCGAGCGCCGCTCGTCGCCTACTGTGGCCCGCGCCTCCCCCCTCTGAGTCGGGGGAGGGTCCCGCCGGGCCGGGCCCTGCGTCCTCGCCGTTGGGGAGGTCGTCACTTGAACGCTGGGTGCGCGCGGCACGTCCCGTCTGGCGGGTGACCCCTTTCCACTGCGAGCCGGTTCTCTGCTCTCTCCCACGCTGTGCCGTGCCGAGCCGTGGCCACTGCCGGCGACCGCGCTGTGTGTGGGGTGACTGGTTGGGCCTCCTGGGCCTGGGAAAGCATACCCACGTGGGGTGTGGTGGTGTCCCAGAGCGGGACCAGGTCGCAGATGGATGAGATTCTGGGCATGTCACCCTGGCACTGGGCTTGTTGCTGGGGTCACTTTGGGACCCCTGGTTGCATTGTCTGGGTCCCGTGATGGGGCTCCGTGGTGGTGCCGAGGGCCGGCCGGTGTCTTGGGCTGGAGGGCTGTGGGACCGCCCTCATGTCTGTTGTGGTGGGATCCCGCGGTCGTGTTTCCCTGGTGGCCCGGCTGTGCCCAAACTTCCTGCCCGAGCCCTCAGCGGGCTCCCATGCCCCTGCCCTCGTGGGCCCCGGCCCTGCGTGTGCACCCCCTCCTTGCCACCACCTGCCGATCCTTTCTCTCCGAGCAGCTCTCCGGCTGCACCGGGGCGGCCCTATCTGGAACCCGAGCCGGCTCCGCCTTGAGGGGCATCACCCCTGGCCGCCATCGGCCGGTGTCCGCTTCCCCCCTGTGTGTGCCTTGGCTTCATGAACAGGTGGTGGTCGGCCCGCGTGGGTCTGGTGGACGTCGGAGCGGTTGGGTCGGCCTGCCGTGTGTGTGGGAAGAGGGTTACGGGGTGCCGGCCGCGACTGCGGTGGCGGTGGAGGGGAGCCGTGAGCCCCTCCGCGAGGCTTGCGGGGCTCGCCGAAGGCCAGGCGGCCGCTCGGGGTGCCGCGCGGGACCGCCCTCGTGCTCGGAAGGCCGGTGGCGGTGAGACCCCGCGTGTGTCCCCGGCTGCGGTCGGCTGTGCCCGAGGCTTCTCTCCGGATCCTCGCGGTGGCCCGCCGCCCCTCCCGCTCGCCGCCTTCCCGCGCCTTCCCGGTCGCCTCGGCCTCGCCCGGGTCTCGTCTCCTCCTGAGCCCGCTGTTCCGCTCCGTGTCCGCGCGGCCCCGGTGGGCGCCTCGCTTCCCGGGCCTGCCGCGGCCCCTCCCCGAGGCGTCTTGGGTGTCGACGTCCGGGGGCGCTGGCGTGTCCCTCCCCCGCGCTGCGGGTCCCGTTCGGCGTGTGCGTGCGCCCGAGCGCGCCCCGGTGGTGGTCTCTCCCGGCCAGCCGTCGTGTGTAAAAAGGTCGACCTCTGCCTTGCCGGCTGCCCGCACGCCCCCCGGGTCGGGGGAGTGGGGCCCGGGCCGGGACCTCCAGTCCCGGTCCCGGTCCTCGTCCCGGTCGGTGGGTTCGCCGGACGGCTTCCGTCGCCTTTTGGCCGTCGTCGGGGGTTGGGGCGGTGCCGGTCACCGGCTCCCTCCCCTCCCCTCCTGCGCCTGCCGCCCGCCGGCGGGGCCCGGAGTCCGGCCTCGGCCGGCGCCCGGACCTCGACCGGGCGGGCGCGCGGGCGCTGCGGCCGCACGGCGTGACTGTCCCCCGGGTCGGGCACCCCGGGCCGCCTCCCGCTCGCCGCCCGAGTCCCGGGGCCCCGCCCCGCGGGGCGGGTAGCGCCGCGCCCCCCTCGCCGCCGCCCCTACGTCTTCCGCGCTCGTGGCCGCCGGCCCCTCCTGGCTGCCCGGCACGGCACGGGTCGGGCGTTCTGCCCTCCCCTCGCACGCGGTTGCGGAAAAGGGGCGCGGGCGCGGGCGTGGTGGCGGTGGTGCGCGTGCGGTGTGCGCGTGGGACGCGTTCCCCGCGCTCCCGCGCCCGCCTCTCTCCCTCCGCCACGCCCCGCCTCGCCTCCCCCGGTCCCGCGCCAGCTACGGACCTGACGGTCGCCGCCCGCCCGCCCGCCCGCCCGCTCGCTCCCTCCCTCTCGTGCCCCTGGACGCCGGGTCCGCCGCCCTCGCGCCCTACCTACCTACCTGGTTGATCCTGCCAGTAGCATATGCTTGTCTCAAAGATTAAGCCATGCATGTCTAAGTACGCACGGCCGGTACAGTGAAACTGCGAATGGCTCATTAAATCAGTTATGGTTCCTTTGGTCGCTCGCTCCTCTCCTACTTGGATAACTGTGGTAATTCTAGAGCTAATACATGCCGACGGGCGCTGACCCCCTTCGCGGGGGGGATGCGTGCATTTATCAGATCAAAACCAACCCGGTCAGCCCCTCCCCGGCCCCGGCCGGGGCGCGGGCGCCGGCGGCTTTGGTGACTCTAGATAACCTCGGGCCGATCGCACGCCCCCCGTGGCGGCGACGACCCATTCGAACGTCTGCCCTATCAACTTTCGATGGTAGTCGCCGTGCCTACCATGGTGACCACGGGTGACGGGGAATCAGGGTTCGATTCCGGAGAGGGAGCCTGAGAAACGGCTACCACATCCAAGGAAGGCAGCAGGCGCGCAAATTACCCACTCCCGACCCGGGGAGGTAGTGACGAAAAATAACAATACAGGACTCTTTCGAGGCCCTGTAATTGGAATGAGTCCACTTTAAATCCTTTAACGAGGATCCATTGGAGGGCAAGTCTGGTGCCAGCAGCCATGGTAATTCCAGCTCTAATAGCGTATATTAAAGTTGCTGCAGTTAAAAAGCTCGTAGTTGGATCTTGGGAGCAGACTGGTGGTTTGTGGTGAGGCGAGCCACCACCCTTCCCTGCCCCTTGCCTCTTGGCGCCCCCTCGATGCTCTTAGCTGAGTGTCCCGTGGGCCCAAAGCCTTTACTTTGAAAAAATTAGAGTGTTCAAAGCAGGCCTGAGCCACCTGGATACCGCAGCTAGGAATAATGGAATAGGACCGCGGTTCTATTTTGTTGGTTTTCAGAACTGAGGCCATGATTAAGAGGGATGGCCGGGGGCATTCGTATTGCGCCACTAGAGGTGAAATTCTTGGACCGGCGCAAGAAGGATCAGAGCGAAAGCATTTGCCAAGAATGTTTTCATTAATCAAGAACAAAAGTCGGAGGTTCGAAGATGATCAGATACCGTCATAGTTCCGATCATAAACGATGCCGACTGGTGATGCAGTGGCATTATTCCCATGACCCGCTGGGCAGCTTCTGGGAAACAAAGTCTTTGAAGCCCTTGCTACTCTAACTGCAAAGCCTGCTTAGATTGTATATGTCATGGCTGCCAAAACTTTTATATGGCCAAGGGGAGAAGAAGCTGGAGGCATTTGCTGTGCCAGAAAAGGCCTTGGAGCATTTTTGGGGTTGGAATGGTTGCAAAGCTGAAACTTAAAGGAATTGATGGAAGGGCACCACCAGGAGTGGAGCCTGCGGCTTAATTTGACTCAACATGGGAAACCTCACCCGGCCCGAACACGTACAGGATTGACAGATTGATAGATCAGACAGGCAGCTCCCTAGAAGCACTGAAGAATCACTATGCCTAGAGCCATCTCACTTCTTGTGAAACAAGGCAAACTGTGCCCCATGTCTGGCACAAAAGGGCTGCTCTGTAACTAATGGCCTCCTCCTCCAGAATCTGGCATAGAGTAAGAGCTTAATAAATGGAAGCTACTCTTAGGGCCCCACTCATTCAGACCTGGCAGTGCAGCCACAGCAGGCCCCATGAGGTGCTCAGGCTCAGGTGTCTCCAGTTATCTAACTGGCAAAACAAACCAAATGCATCCCAGGGGGGAAAGTCAGATGCTGAGGCAGACCAGAAATCTCAAGACCAACAGTGACCTGTGGGGCTGGTGCCCTCCTCTCTCTTGAGAGGGAGCAGAGAAAGCCTGTGCCACCAGGGTTCATTCACAGTGTGGATGCAAGATGACATCCACATGTGCCCAGGATTGGCTCTGAACAAGCTACTGTACCTGAATCCTCCCTCTCTGGGACCCCAGTTCATAAGTTATTCCAACCCTGTTCAGCTCCTGTGATTGATTCTCCCCACAGGTCCCAGGATAACACCATGGCCTCACCAGGCACTCCTCACATGTTCCCAGCAAAATCCATCTGACTGCCTAGGCCTGCACTAATAAATGTCACTCTTTCTTGAAGGACTATGAGATTAACTCCCCTGAAGCCTCTCATTTCTTTTCTCTCTCTTACAATTCCTAGGATGTGGAGGATAAGAAAGTAGTTCTTTCACCTTGAGATATGGAGCTTTTCCAGAGAAGGCAAACAGATACACCATTTAGAGTAACTTCCTACCAGCCACTGGGAATTACTTCAAAAACACTGCAGGGGCTGGGTGCAGTGGCTTGTGCCTGTAATCCCAGCACTATGGAAGGCCAAGGTGGGCAGATCACGAGATCAAGAGATCGAGACCATCCTGGCCAACAGGGTGAAACCCCGTGTCTACTAAAAATACAAAAATTAGCTGGGTGGTGGTGTGTATCTGTGATTCCAGCTGCCTGGGAGGCTGAGGCAGGAGAATTGCTTGAACCCAGGAGGCAGACGTTGCAGTTGCAGTGAGCCAAGGTTGCACCACTGCACTCCAGCCTGGTGACTGGGAGACTGTCTCAAAAAACAAAACAAAACAAAACATAAACCCCAAAACATTTCAGGATGTGCCCATGATAAAAGCTCTTGTCTTCATAAAGACCAAGAGGAGAATGGAAGTGTTTGAGAACATCAGCTGATTCCCAGTGCCACAGGTGGGTGCCCTCCTCTCATTCCTGAGATAGAGGAAACTAGTTTGGCATGCCCCATGGAATACTGGTTTTTGTCTTGGTTTCTGATAGTTGTGGTTGCATGTAAGTCTTTTTCTTCAGTTACTCTTATGTTTATAGTTTTTGTTCAAAACAGCCCTGAAACTTATCATAAATCTCTCCTCTCCAGCATGGATTAATAAACTAGGTTTGTTAATGTACCATGAGGTCATTCTTTTGATATTCTGGTAAATTACATTTGCTAATATTTTATTTAGAATTGCATGAATTTATATTCATAAATGAGATTGGGCCATAGTTTTGATTTCTGTGTAAGATTTATCAAGTTTTAGAATTGTTTGTGCAAGCTTTTTTAAAAAAATGGGTAGCTTTCCCTCTTTTTCTGTGGTACTGAAGTTCATTAAGAGAAAATGTCTAAATAAGGTGAGATCTAGTTTAAATCTAAATGTCTATCAAACTAGAAATGGTCGAATAGATGATTGCTGTCTACTATGGAATGTTATGCAAATATTAAAGAGAATGAGAATTAGTTGCATAAACCCATCTGTTGGCCTGCAGATGGCCAGAATGTGTTAATGAGTGAGGAAAAGAAATTGCAAACAACTTTTTATAGCATGAATCCATTTCTTTTTTTTTTTTTTGAGACAGAGTCTTGCTCTGTCACCAGGCACCAGGCTAGAGTGCAGTGGTGTGACCTCGGTTCACTGCAATGTCCGCCTCCCAGGTTGAAGTAATTCTCCTGCCTCAGCCTCCCAAGTATCTGGGACTACAGGCATGCACCACCACTCCAAGCTAATTTTTGTATTTTAGTAGAGACAGGGTTTCACCATGTTGGCCAGGATGGTCTCAATCTTTTAACCTTGTCATCTGTCCCCCTTGACCTCCCAAAGTGTGGGATTACAGGTGTAAGCCACTGTGCCCAGCCAGTATGATTCCATTTTCTATGGAAAGAAGGTATGAAAAAGACGTCACTGAATATATATATGAGTGTGACTGAATGAGAAGAGAAACATGAACATGTGTGTATTAGGTATTAACACAGTTTGCTGGGGGCAAAGGGAACAGAAGCAAGGGGTATGGCATGAGAGATGACAAGGGAAGAAGCTTTAAGTAAAACTGAAAAATATACATGTAAATGAAATACAGAATGAAAATTATATTAGAGCTAATAGTGCATTGACCATGTACACACATTTTCTCCCTCTCTCCAAACAATATAACAATTCTGAAAAGAATCTTTTTTTTAGTAAATTCTCAAGAATCAAAGAGCCAAACTCAGTGGAGAAAAGATACAAACAAATTTTTAAAAGACCTTTTCAACGTGGGCCCAGTGGCACAGTTCCTGTAAAGAAGGGTGTTGGGGCTAAGCATGGTGGCTCATGCCTGTAATCCCAGCACTTTGGGAGGCTGAGGGGGTGCAGATCACGAGGTCAGGAGATCGAGACCATCCTGGCTAACATAGTGAAACTCAGTCTCTACTAAAAATACAAAAATTATTAACCAGGTATAGTGGCATGAATCTGTAGTCCCAGCTGCCTAGGAGGCTGAGGCAGGAGAATTGCTTGAACCCAGGAAGTGAAGGTTGCAGTGAGCCGAGATAGCACTACTGCACTCCAGCCTGGGTGACAGAGCAAGACTCCATCTCCAAAAAAAAAGGTGTTGGCTGGGTGCAGTGGCTCATGTCTGTAATCCCAGTACTTTGGGAGACTGAGGTGGGTGAATCATCTGAGGTCAGGAGTTTGAGACCAGTCTGTCCAAGAGATGGTGAAACCCTGTCTCTACTAAAAGTACAAAAATTAGCTGGGCCTGGTGGCATGTGCCTGTAGTCCCAGCTATTTAAGAGGCTGAGGTGGGAGAATTGCTTGAACCTGGCAGGCAGAGGCTGCAGAGAGCCGATATTGTACCACTGTACTCTATCCTGGGTGACAGAGCAAGACTCTGTCTACAAAAGGAAAAAAAGAGCTATTCTGCCACCTGCCACCAATGAGGTGGTGACACCAGAATATGACATCAGCATTCACAGGCACACCCATAGAGTGGACTTCAAGCAGTGGGCCCTTGAGCTTTGGGCACTCAAAGAGACCCAGAACTTTGCCATAAACAGACGGGGATTTCAGACATGCTAACAATAGGCTCAACAAAGCTGTCTGGGCTGAAGGAATAAGGAATGTTCCATACCATATCCATGTGCAGCTGTAAAGAAAGCATAACAAAATTGAAGAGTTACCAAACAAACTCTATTCTGGTTACCTGTGTCCCTATTGCCACTTTTAGAAACTGGCAGTCTGTCATTGTGGATGAGAACAAACTGTTGTCAAATAAAATTATAAAACTGCAAAATTAACAAATGAATGAATAAATAACTGTCCAAGTGGCAGCAGCATGGGCAGCTGGCTCCTGCTGAGTGGAGGAACTTCTGTTTGAATGCTACAAAAGAGAGTTATGGATAAGAGGCCAGGGGACCCTCAGAACCTTACAACCCTCAGGGATTAGGGGCAGGGAGAATTAAGTCAAGGTCTATATATGGAGTGTTGTAAACCTTATGCTTTCTTTTTCTGCCCTGATCTCAGAATCCTGGCAGCCAGGCCCAAACAAAAGACCTCCATATTTTAGCATTTAGAGGTCACCCAATAGGCCAGCTTCACCATCAGCCTGACCTCCTACACAGTAAAGTCCTGTTCAATAAACCATAACTACACAGAACATTTAATTAGCTTTTAGGACTTTATTCTTAAAATATCCTCAGACAGGTTAAGTGCAGTGGCTCATGCCTGTAATCCTAGCACTTTGGGAGGCTGAGGTGGGCAGATCAAAAGATCAGAAGATCAAGACCACCCTGGCTAACAGAGTGAAACCCTGTCTCTACTAAAAATACAAAAAATTAGCCGGGTGTGGTGGCACGTGCCTGTAGTTCCAGCTACTCAGGAGGCTGATTCAGGAGAATCGCTTGAACCCAGGAGGCAAAGGCTACAGTGAGCTGAGATTGCACCACTGCACTCCATCCTGGGAGACCCAGTGAGACTCTGTCACACACACAAGAAAAGAAATTCTCAGACAGCCAAGAATGTTTGGGATGGGTTTTCAATATGAAAAATCAGATCAGGCCAGGTGTGGTTGCTCATGCCTATAATCCAAGCACTTTAGAGGTCAAAGCAGGTGGATCACCTGAGGTCGAGAGTTCAAGACCAGCCTGACCAACATGGTGAAACCCCATCTTTATTAAAAAATATTAAAAACAAAAAAAGCAAATCAAAACAATTAAAAATGGTCCTGGAAAAAGGAAAACAGTAATGCTGTTAACATGATTAAAACAAGTAGTCCTTCTTCACGAGAACCCCCAGTTGGTTGCTGTCCGAGTGGTGCCTTCTCATCATCACCACTGCCATGCTTGGAGGTCTGTTTCTTGGGGACGTGGCTCCCAACTTTGAGACCAATACCATCATTGGCTGCATCCATTTCCAGAAACTTTCTGAGAGACTCATGGGACATTCTCTTTCCCACCCTCGGGACTTTATCCCAGTGTGCACCACAGAGCTTGGCAGAGCTGAAAAGCTGGCACCAGAATTTGCCAAGGGGAATGTCAAGCTGATTCCCTTTCAATAGACAGTGTTGAGGAAGGCCTTGCCTGGAGCAAGGTTACCAATGCTTCCAATGGTGAAGAGCCCAGAGAATTCACCTTTTCCCATCATTGATGATAAGAATTGGGACCTTGCCATCCTGTTGGGCATGCTGAATCCAGAAGAGAAGGATGAAAAGGGCATGCCTGTGACAGCTCATGTGGTGGTGTTTGTTTTCAGTCCTGATAAAAATCTGAAATTTTCTATCCTCTACCCAGCTACCACTGGCAGAAACTTTAATGACATTCTCAGGGTATTCATCTATCTCCAGCTGACAGCAGAAAAAGGGTTGCCACCCCAGTTGACCAGATAGATGGGAATAGTGTGATGATTCTTCCAACCATCCCTGAAGAAGAAGCCAAAAGAATTTTCACAAAAGGAGTCTTCACCAAAGAGCTCCCATCTGACAAGAAATACCTCCACTACACTCCCCAGTCTTAAGTCTCTTGGAGGAGTTAGTGCTGAAAGCCAGAGTATGTCAGCTGTCAATCATGTTTGCCTGCAGCTGTTCCATAAAAAATTCTGGTGTCATCACAGCCAAGGTTTTTAGGTTGCTATACTACTTGCTTATTAAATAAAAATGTCATCGGCCGGGCATGGTGGCTCACGTCTGTAATCTCAGCACATTGGGAGGCTGAGGCGGGTGGATCGTGAGGTCAAGGGATCGAGACCATCCTGGTCAACATGGTGAAATCCTGTCTCTACTAAAAATACAAAAATTAGCTGGGCACGGTGGTGCATGCCTGAAGTCCCAGCTACTCAGGAGGCTGAGGCAGGAAAATTGCTTGAACCCAGGAGGTGGAGGTTGTGGTGAGCCGAGATCACGCCATTGCACTCCAGCCTGGGAAACAAGAGTGAAACTTTGTCTTAAAAAAAAAAGAAAATGTCACTAAAAGTTTCTTGGGATTCTTTACTCTCCACTTTCACCAGCACTCAATTCTGTTCATAAACCAGCACTCTCTACTCATGCTCTTTGAAATATGTTCTGTGTTTAAAACTTAACTCTTGTTGGACCTCCACAGGGCTTGTGACCAATGAAGTCTTATTGGTTGATGGTTGAAAACGTTTTCTTAACTCCATCAGAGAATGACTGTCAATTTTTTTTAAATTGTCCTATCACATCCTCCTTTCTGTCATCCATTTTGAAGAGCTGCAGAACCCGAGGTTCAACTGTAAATATTGAAGTATGAAACTCAGGAACTTAGAGTAACCTGGATTCTCTTTAATATTTTATGTTTTGATCACAGCTGGAAAAAAGCTTTTTAATTCTGTATTTTTCTAGTAGATAACTGAAATGAAGTGCAGGGGAAGAGACATTTACATATTTTGCTATAAAAAATTGTGAAAAGTTTCTATCAAAATGGAGAGACTGCAGAAAAGGCTTCCCTTGGCTTGCAAGGAGGTGTAGCAGGTGTGAGCAATACTAGTGCCATGTGCCTTTCACACAGGGTTTTCATGCATCACTCTGCTTTCTGATTATGTGTACATGAAAGAGTACACCATGTGAAGAGAAGAGAGAATGACTGAAAATAGTTTGTTAGATAACTCTTCCTGCAGTGGGTTGCTATTTTCTGGATTCTACTTTTTAGCAACAAATAAAATCCTTTGTTAAAACTAGAAAACAAACAAACAAAAAAAAACCCAAACAAGTAAAAGGATTATAGCCCCAAAGAGATATTACACTGCATCTGTAAGATGGGGCAGGACACCACGGACAAACAAGCATGCAGAGAATAAAACTGAACCTTGAACTCAATAGATGAAGTTCTATTGAATAAAAATTCAATAGAAGGGTTTGTCTATGAAATTAAGGACATTTCTCTGAAAGTAGAGCAAATAGAAATAGAAGAAAATATATGACTATTAGAAACTCAATTTGGGAAAGAAAATATGATTGACTAGATTTCTAGGAGACTAATAAAAAAATAGAAGGAAGAAATTATTTTTAAAAAGGAAAGAAAGAAAGAAAACATTCTGTAAGTGAAGGACACATATTCCCTGAGAATGTAGAGAAACTCTCCTGCCCTCACAACACCACAACAATCAACACAGAAGACTTCTGTGACTACATGTTGTGGGGGTGGTTTCTTCCCACCACCAAGCTAGCAATCAATTCTGCAGCAGGCACCAGCTGGGTGTTCTCCAATTTAATTCTGACACTATTTAGAGATAGCATCAGATCCCACAGGTAGAGTGCTCAGTCCCCAAGACTGCCCACCCTCTAGACACCAGTTGTAAGTCCAGGCCTCCAGAATGTCTAAGACCAACTGGCTTCAATTTGAGGTTCTCATGCTTCTCTCTTTCAGTTTAATTAATTTGCTAGAGCTGCTCAGAGAACTCAGGGAAACACAATTACCAGTTTATTTTAAGGATATCACAAATAATACTGAATAAAAAATACTGAGGAACAGGGGAAGGAGTGCAGTTTCCATGCCCTCCCTAGGTGCACCCTCCTCCCAGGTGGGCCCTCCTTTCCAGGTGTGCCCTCCTCCCTAGGTGCTCCCTCCTCCCCAGGTGCTTTCTCCTCCAGGAACCTCCACATGTTCCACTACCTGGAAGCTCTCTGAACCAGGTTCTTTTGAGTTTTTATGGAGGCTGCACATGAGCATAACTGATTAAACCACTGGCTATTGATGATCAACTTAACCTTCAGTACCCTCTCCCCTTTCCAGATGTGAAGGGGAAAAAGTGGGGCTGAACATCCCAGCCCTCTAATCCTACCTTGGTCCTTCCTGTGACCAGCCCCCATCCTGAAGCTGCCTAGAGGCTGCCATCCATCAATGAATCATTAGTATATAAAACATACCATTTTGGAGATTCTAAGGATTTTAGGATTTCTATGCCAGAAAAAGGGGTTGAAAACCAAATAAACATTACACAGTATCACATTGATGATTTAAAAAGGGTACTAAATGGCCTGCACAAAAACAGTAAAGAAGACCCCAAATTCTGAAACTGTTTTAATATCAGCAATAAAAAGAAGATGCAAATCCTGTGTGAAAGATACATGGCACTAGTATTGCTCACACCTGCTACACCTCCTTGGAAGCCAAGAGAAGCCTTTTCTGCAGTCTCCCCATCTGATAGAAACTTTTCACAATTTTTAATAGCAAAATATTTAAAAGTCTCTTCCCTCCTCTTCACTTCAGTTGTCTACTAAGAAGGTACAGAATTAAAATGAGCAAGAATAGCAGACCAAGGCCCCAAATTTTAAAACTGTTGTAATATCAACAATAAAAATAAGTTTCTAAAAGTTTCCAGAAAAAAAATAAGTGTCATAAAACAGATAAGAAATGTAATAACATTAATTTTTTTAGCATGTGTACCATTTGCTAGAATGCAATGCTTTCAAAATTTGGAGGGAAAATTATCTTTAACACAGACTTTTTATACACAGCCAAATTATCAAAAAAAGTTATGAGGGTAGAATAAAGATATTTGACATGAAAAGACTTAACATGTATATTCCTGATATACATGTAGATGTACATATATATGTAGATCAGGAACATATATGATATGTGTGTGTGTGTATGTGTGTGTCTATATTCATCCTCATACATATTCCTAGAAAATTACAGGAGGATGTGCTGCAGCAAAATGAGGGAGTAACCCCTGAGGAAGAAGACACAACATCCAGGACATGAGAGATTTGACCATGAGAGAATGTCTGTTTTTGTCTAGGTACAGGTCTAGATAGCACAAACCTGGTTGGGGCTGGAGAACAGAGGACTTTAGGAGGAAGTTCTCTGGGGAAAGGCAAAATGGAATTGATGAAATATCTGATGATTTGGCAGGGTAAATGATACAACAAGTGTGATAGAAAACAACTAAAACTAACTACATGAAAAATTATACAAGTAGGCTGGGTTTATTGGCTCATGTCTGTAATCCAAGCACTTTGGAGGTCAAGGTGGGCAGATCACCTTGGGAGTTCAAGACCAGCCTGACTAACATGGTAAAACCCCATCTTAAAAAAAAGGAAAAAATATACAAGTGAAAATTTAAAACAATTATTATCTCTAGGGCAGGAGGGAAGGGGTTTGTATCAGAAAAAATACATAAAGTACATTGCTGGCTGGGTGTGGTTGCTCATGCCTTTAATTCCAGCAATTTGGGAAGTCAAGATGGGTGGATCATGAGGTCAGGAGTTCGAGAACAGTCTGGCCAACATAGTAAAACCCTGTCTCTACCTAAAATACAAAAAATTAGCCAGGGGTGGTGGTGGGCACCTGTAATCCCACTCGGGAGACTGAGGCAGGAGAACTGCATGAACCCAGGAGGTAGAGGTTGCAGTGAGCCATATCGTGTCACTACACTCCAGCCTGCATGACAGAGAGTCCATCTCAAAAAAAAGGAAATAGAGCCAGGGTGTGGTTTACCATGTTCTTTTTTCCCTCTTCCAGGAGCAGAGAGAGCATGGAGTGAAGTGCACAAGGAGAAGTCTCAGATGACCCAGGTGCAATGCATAAAATGGCAGAGAAATCCACCCTGTGCTGCTGAGAGACACTGCAGCGTGGTGTCAGTGTCACCTAACTGACAGGCTGTTCTGACTGATCCATGTGTGTGACTGGAGGTAGAGGTTGCAGTGAGCTGAGATCACGCCATTGCACTTCACCTGGGCAACAGTGAGAAACTCTGTCTCAAAAATAAATTACACTTACTTGCCTCAGCAGTGAAGATGCTTACTTGTTATAATAATATAAATGCTGCCTATCATTTAACTAATATTATGATTTAACTATAATAAAATAGAGAAGTAGTGGCAGAAAAATAATGTAATTTTCATATATTGGAAGTCAATACATAATATCTGAAATTAACAAATCATGAATTAACAATATCACAGAATGTTTAGAAATATGGAAGTAAATGTCAGAAGAAGTAAAGAAATTATATTTGGGGAGCAGGTTTGGGGTGGCGCAGGGATCTGCTGTTTTTTGTTTTAAACATCTCAGTACCATTTTTATTTATTTATTTATTTATTTATTTATTTATTTATTTATTTATTTAAATTTTTATTGCATTATAGGTTTGGGGGTACATGTGCAGAACGAGCAAGATAGTTGCATAGGTACACACATGGCAGTGTGCTTTGCTGCTTTCCTCCCCTCACCCACACTTGGTATTCATCCCCAGGCTATCCCCCAGCCCCCCGCTGTCCCTCCCCATTCCCCCAACAGTCCCCAGTGTATAGTAGACCGCCTCTGTGTCCATGTGTTCTTATTTTTCTCACCCACCTATGAGTGAGTATATGTATTTCTTTTTCTGTTCTTGTGTCAGTTTGCTGAGAATGATGTTCTCCAGATTCATCCATGTCCCTACAAAGGACACAAACTCATCATTTTTGATTGCTGCATAATATTCCATGGTGTATATGTGCCACATTTTCCCAGTCCAGTCTATCATCGTTGGGCATTTGGGTTGGTTCCAGGTCTTTGCTATTGTAAACAGTGCTGCAATGAACATTCGTGTGCATGTGTCCTTATAGTAGAACGATTTATAGTCCTTGATAGATACCCAGTAATGGGATTGCTGGGTCAAATGGAATTTCTATTTCTAGGTCCCTGAGGAATCGCCACACTGTCTTCCACAATGGTTGAACTAATTTACACTCCCACCAACAGTGTAAGAGTGTTCCTATTTCTCCACATCCTCTCCAGCATCTGCTGTCTCCAGATTTTTAATGATCGCCATTCTAACTGGCGTGAGATGGTATCTCAATGTGGTTTTGATTTGCATCTCTAATGACCAATGACGATGAGCACTTTTTCATATGTTTGTTGGCCTCATGTATGTCTTCTTTGTAAAGTTTCTGTTCATATCCTTTGCCCATTTTTGAATGGGCTTGTTTGTTTTTTCCTGTAAATCTGTTTGAGTTCTTTGTAAATTCTGGATATCAACCCTTTGTCAGATGTGTAAACTGCAAAGATTTTTTCCCATTCTGATGGTTGCCGATTCACTCTAGTGACTGTTTCTTTTGCCGTGCAGAAGCTGTGGAGTTTGATTAGGTCCCATTTGTCTATTTTGGCTTTTGTTGCCAATGCTTTTGGTGTTTTGTTCATGAAGTCCTTGCCTACTCCTATGTCCTGAATGGTTTTGCCTAGATTTTCTTCTAGGGTTTTTATGGTGTCAGGTCTTACGTTTAAGTCTTTAATCCATCTGGAGTTAATTTTAGTGTAAGGTGTCAGGAAGGGGTCCAGTTTCTGCTTTCTGCACATGGCTAGCCAGTTTTCCCAACACCATTTATTAAATAGGAATCCTTTCCCATTGCCTGTTTTTGTCTGGTTTATCAAAGATAATATGGTTGTAGATGTTGTGTTGCCTCCGATGCCTCTGTTCTGTTCCATTGGTCTATATCTCTGTTTTGGTACCAGTACCATGCTGTTTTGATTACTGTAGCCTTGTAGTATAGTTTGAAGTCTGGTAGCGTGATGCCTCCCGCTGTGTTCTTTTTGCTTAGAATTGACTTGGCTATGCGGGCTCTTTTTGGTTCCATATGAAATTCATGGTGGTTTTTTCCAGTTCTGTGAAGAAATTCAATGGTAGTTTGATGGGGATAGCATTGATTGTGTAAATTACTTTGGGCAGTATAGCCATTTTCACGATATTGATTCTTCCTAACCACGAACATGGAATGTTTCTCCATCTGTTTGTGTCCTCTTATTTCGTTGAGCAGTTGTTTGTAGTTTTCCTTAAAGAGGTCCCTTACATTCCTAGTGAGTTGTATTCCTAGGTATTTTATTTTCTTTGTAGCAATTGTGAATGGCAGTTCGTTCTTGATTTGGTTCTCTTTAAGTCTGTTATTGGTGTATAGGAATGCTTGTGATTTTTGAACATTGATTTTATATCCTGAGACTTTGCTGAAGTTGCTTATCAGTTGCAGGAGCTTTTGGGCTGAGGTGATGGGGTCTTCTAGGTATACTATCATGTCGCCTGCAAATAGAGACAATTTGGCTTCCACCTTTCCTATTTGAATACCCTTTATTTCTTTTTCTTGCCTGATTGCTCTGGCTAGAACTTCCAGTACTATGTTGAATAGAAGTGGTGAGAGAGGGCATCCTTGTTCAGTGCCGGATTTCAAAGGGAATGCTTCCAGTTTTTGCCCATTAAGTATGATATTGGCTGTTGGTTTGTCATAAATAGCTTTTATTACTTTGAGATATGTTCCATCAATACCAAGTTTATTGAGGGTTTTAGCATAAAGGGCTGTTGAATTTTGTCAAATGCCTTCTGCATCAATTGAGATAATCATGTGATTTTTGTTTTTGCTTCTGTTTATGTGGTGAATTACATTTATAGACTTGCGATGTTGAACCAGCCTTGCATCCCCGGATGAATCCTACTTGATCATGATGGATAAGTTTTTAATGTGCTGTTGCAATCGGTTTGCCAGTATTTTATTGAAGATTTTTGCATCTATGTTCATCATGGATATTGGCCTGAAGTTTTCTTTTTCTTGTTGAGTCTCTGCCAGGTTTTGGTATCAGGATGATGTTGGTCTCATAAAATGATTTGGGAAGGGTTCCTCTTTTGGATTATTTGGAATAGTTTCAGAAGGAATGGTACCAGATCCTCTTTGTGTGTCTGGTAGAATTCAGCTGTGAACCCATCTGACCTGGGCTTTTTGTGTGGTAGGTTTCAATTGCTGCCTCAACTTCAGACCTTGTTATTGGTCTATTCATAGTTTCGCTTCTCCTGGTTTAGGCTTGGGAGGACACAGGCGTCCAGGAATTTATCCATTTCTTCCTGATTTACTAGTTTATGTGCATAGAGTTGTTTGTAGTATTCTCTGATGATGGTTTGAATTTCTGTGGAATCTGTGGTGATTTCCTTTATCGCTTTTTTATTGCATCTATTTGGTTGTTCTCTCTTTTTTATCAGTCTGGCTAGTGGTCTGTCTATTTTGTTGATCTTTTCGAAAACCAGCTCTTAGATTTATTGATTTTTGAAGGGTTTTTCTTGTCTCTATCTCCTTCAGTTCTGCTCTGATCTTAGTTATTTCTTGTCTTCGGCTAGGTTTTGAGCTTTTTGATCTTGCTCCTCTAGCTCTTTCAATTTTGACGATAGGGTGTCAATTTTGGATCTCTCCACTCTTCTCATGTGGGCACTTATTGCTATATATTTTCCTCTACAGACTGTTTTTTAAATGTGTCCCAGAGATTCTGGTACGTTGTGTCTTCATTCTCGTTGGTTTCAAAGAACTTCTTTATTTCTGCCTTCATTTCATTGTTTATCCAATCAACATTCAACAGCCAGTTGTTCAGTTTCCATGAAGCTGTGCGTTCTGAGTTATTTTCTGAATTCTGAGTTCCAACTTGATTGCACTATGGTCTGAGAGACTGTTATGATTTCCGTTGTTTTGCATTTGCTGAGGAGTGCTTTACTTCCAATTCTCAGTACCATTTTTAAAGGAGTTAAAGGAGAATCACCATACATAACTTGATAAAAATTAATTTAAAAATAGATTAATTTGAAAATTAATAAATTTGCCAAACAAATAAAAAGATTGAAAAGTAAGATAAATTAATGAAAACATTAATTTGTTTAGGAAAAATAGAGTAGACATATTTTTTCTCATAATTTAGTTTCAATATAAAATTGTATAACATTTTAAATAAAGCAAAAAAAGTGCTTGGGGTCTTCTTTGGCTATTACTAAGAAATATCTTGACTAACAAATTCCTTTCCAACAGTCATCCCTAATTTCAAATCCTCCATTTTTTTTTGAGACAGGGTCTCACTCTGTTGTGCAGTGGCATGCTTAGGGCTCAGTGCAGTGTTCCTCTTGTGGGATCAAGAGATTCTCTCACCTCATCCTCCCAGTAGCTGGGACTAGAGGCATGTGCCACCACACCTGGCTGTTTTGTATTTTTTTGTAGAGACAGGGTTTTGCCATGTTGCCCAGGCTAGTCTTGAACTCCTGGGCTTAAGTTATTCACCTCCATCAGCCCCCCAAAGTGCTAGGATTACAGGCTTGGAGCCACTGCCCATTCTTTAAAAACAGCAGGATCAGAACATTATCTGTGAGCTACCTGCTTGTGAATGGCATTACATGAGGCATCCTGCAGAAAGCAGAGGGGGATTGTCATGACAATGAAGGTGACAACAGCTGATGTTTATTGAGCTCCTCTTTTGTGCAGGAATCATGGTAAGCACTTTGTACACATATCTCATTTGATCTTGACAACAATCCTATGAGCCAAGCACCCTGATCCCAACTGTACTGCTGAAAAACTAAGAATCAGAGAGGTTGGGTAAGTGGCCAAGGTATCACAGACCTGGCACTTGCACGACAAAGTTTTGCTCCAGAATATAAGATCTTAATCACTGCTGTCTTGTCTCTTTAAATAAAAAGACAAGGGTGCAGTGGCTCATGCCTGTAATTCCAGCACTTTGGGAGGCCAAGGTGGGCAGATCAGGAGTTCAAGACCAGCCTGGCCAACATGGTGAAACCCTGTTTCTACAAAAATAAAAATAAAAAATTGGCCTGGCATGGTGGCTCATGGTTGTAATGCCAGCACTTTGGAAGGCTGAGATGGGTGGATCATTTGAGGTCAGAAATTCACAATCAGCCTGGCCAACATGGTGAAACCCTGTCTCTACTAAAAATACAAAAATTAGCTGGGCATGGTGGTGCATGCCTGTAATCCCAGCTACTTGGGAAGCTGAGGCAGGAGAATTCCTTGAGCCTGGGAAGTGGAGGTTGCAGTGAGCTAAGGTCATGCCACTGCACTCCAATGTGGGCAAAAGAGTGAGACCCTGTCTAAAAAATAAATAAATTGGCTGGGCATCTTGGCTCACACCTGTAATCCCAGTACTTTGGGAGGCTGAGGCAGGCATATCACCTGAGGTCAGGAGTTCCAGATCAGCCCGGTAAACATGGTGAAAACCCATCTCTACTAAAATAACAAAAATCAGCTTGGTGTCATGGTGCATGCCTGTAGTCCCAGCTCCTTGGGAGGCTGAGGCAGGAGAATCACTCGAACCTGGGAGGTTGCACTGAGCTGAGATCACGCCACTGCTCTCCAGCCTTGGCAACAGTGACTCTCCATCTCAAAAAAGAAGAAAAAAACATAAATTAGCTGGGTATGGTGGCGGGTACCTGTAGTCCCAGTGACTCTGGTGGCTGAGGCACAAGAATTGCTGGAACTTGGGAGGTGGAGGTTGCAGTGAGCCAAGATCATGCCATGGCATTCCAGCCTGGGTGACAGAATGAAGCTCTTTCTCAACCAATCAATTAATAAGAGACACCTCCAATAGGTCACTATTCTCTACCCAGAAGGTGAAGGTTAAGAAAAAGAAATGAAAGATTCTATTCAAGTCAGTGCTTTTAGTGAACACTACTGAGTGCCTGAGAGAGAAAGTGGGCTTTAAACTTATAAGCACAGCCTGCTCTCATTGTCAGCTTGACACTCACTAGCTGTGAGACATTGGGCCAATGACCCAGCCTCTCAAAAGCAGGTTCATCCTGCCAACCTTGTGAGCTGTTGTGAGCATGGGATGAAGGGATACTTGTGAACCACCATCACAGTGCCTGGCACAAAGAACACAACTTTGTGGACTTTGGAAGATTAGCATGATGAAAGTGGCTTCTGGCAAGCAGAAGATAAAGGGGTTTAACTGAGCACTTGTTCTACAACCACAAGTCAAAACCACAAACACTCAGTAAAAAAGACTAATGAAACACATCCTGTCTGTGAACTTATGTGTTAACATTCACCTGGCCAACTCTTACATTGCTGCTGTCTTTCCTATGGGCGTTTCTCCAGGCTGACAGTCATGGAAACCTACATAAAGCCTAGCTAGGGGGCAGGGCTAGCCACAAAAAAAATACACAGGGAAATGCAATTATTGATGGTTTCTCTTGTATTGATTTCTGTGGGGAAATCAGCCTTCTGGGTTTTGAGGTGCTAACCCCAGGCAGCTGGCACCAGTGCTAAGGTGGGTCTCAGACTGCCACTACTTTCCAAGCATAGCTGACCATTTATTCCTTCATTCATGCATTCTTTTGTTCAGTCAACACATATTTATCGAGCCCCTGCATCCTGTACTTCAGCACTGAGCTAGGTACAGAACAGGTGTGTAGAAGCCTCCTCCCTGTCTGAGGATAGTCATGGAGGGCTAAGTCCAAATGGGCTTTGGACAGACAATTATATTATGGAAAGTGGCATGGGCATACTTTGAGAAGGCTCATCCAGTCCTGCCTTTGGGGAAATAAGGGAACCCAGGCCCAGGCAGCCTCAAAGCTCAAGACAGCAGAAGACAGTAAGTGCAATGATGCATGCAAATCCAGGTCCTCCGGGACCACCTCTGTGGCCTTCTCCTCATTATATTGCTTTGCATCCAGTAAAACACCAGACAGGGAGAAAAATTGAAGAAGTGATTTGCCTTGCCTTGCCTGGCCTGCAATTGATGTGCCTTGCCTTGCCTTGCTTTGCCTGACCTGACCTGGAATTGCCTTGCCTTGCCTGGCCTGAAATTGCCTTGCCTTGCCTGGTCTAACCTGAAATTGCCTTGCCTTGCCTGGCCTGAAATTGCCTTGCCTTGCCTGGCTTAAAATTGCTTTGCCTTGCCTGGCCTGGTCTGGAATTGAATTGCCATGCCTTGCCATGTCTTGCCTTGCCTTGCCTTGCCTTCCCTGGCCTGAAATTGCCTTGAAATTGCCTTGCATTGCCTTGCCTGGCCTGAAATTGCCTGGAATTGCCTGAAATTTCTTTGCCTTGCCTTGACTTCCCTGGCCTGGAATTGCCTTGCCTTGCCTTGCTTTGCCTGGCCTGAAATTGACTTGCATTGCCTTGCCTGGCCTGAAATTGACTTGCATTGCCTTGCCTTGCCAGGCCTGGAATTGCCTGGAATTCCCTTACCTTGCCTTGACTTGCCTGGCCTGAATTGCCTTGCTTTGCCTTGCCTTGCCTGGCCTGAAATTGCCTTGCCTTGCCTTGCCTGGCCTGGCCTGAAATTGCCTTGCTTGCCTTGCTTTGCCTTGGCTTGCCTGGCCTGGCATGGAATTGCCTTGCCTGAACTTGCCTGGCCTGAACTTGCCTGAAATTGCCTTGCCTAAATTGCCTTGCCTTGTCTTGCCTTGCCTGAATTGCCTTGCTTGCCTTGCCTGGCCTGGCATGAAATTGCCTTGCCTTGCCTGGCCTGGTCTGGCCTGGAATTGTCTTGCATTGCTTTCTCTGGCCTGGTATTGCCTTGACTTGGCTTGCCTGGCTTTGACTGGCCTGGAATTGTCTGGGATTGCCTTGCCATGGCTTGCCTTGCCTGGCCTGGAATTGCCTTGCCTTTTCCCTTGCCTAACCTGGAATTGCCTTGCCTAGAATTGCCTTGCCTTGCCTTTTCTTGCCTTGCCTGGAATTGCCTTGCCTGGAATTGCCTTGTCTTGCCTTGTCTTGCCTGGAATTGTCTTGCCTGAATTGCCTTGCTTGCCTTGCCTTGCCTGGAATTGCCTTGCCTGGAATTGCCTTGCATTGCCTTGCCTTGCCTTTTCTTGCCTTGCCTTGCCTGGAATTGCCTTGCCTGGAATTGCCTTGCTTGCCTTGCCTTTCCTTGCCTGGAATTGCCTTGCCTGGAATTTCTTGCCTTGCCTTGCCTTGCCTTTCCTTGCCTGGAATTGCCTTGCCTAGAATTGCCTTGCCTGGAATTGCCTTTCCTGCCTTGCCTGGAATTGCCTTTCCTTGCCTGGAATTGCCTTGCCTTGCATTGCCTTGCCTTGTCTTGCCTTGCCTGAAATTGCCTTGCCTTGCATTGCCTTGCCTGAAATTGCCTTGCCTGAATTGCCTTGCTTGCCTTGCCTTGTCTTGCCTTGCCTTGCTTGCCTTGCATTGCCTGGAATTGCCTTGCCTGCCTTGCCTTGCCTGAATTGTCTTGCCTGAAATTGCCTTGCTTGCCTTGCCTTTTCTTGCCTTGCCTGAATTGCCTTGCTTGCCTTGCCTTGCTTGCCTTGCGTGGAATTGTCTTGCCTGGAATTGCCTTGCCTTGCCTTGTCTTGCCTTGCCTGGAATTGTCTTGCCTGGAATTGCCTTGCCTGCCTTGCCTGGAATTGCCTTGCCTTGTCTTGCCTTGCCTTGCCTTGCTTGCCTTGCCTTGCCTGCCTTGCCTTGCTTGCCTGGAATTGCCTGCCTTGCCTGGAATTGCCTTTCCTTGCCTTGCCTTGCCTGCCTGGAATTGCCTTTTCTTGCCTGGCCTGAAATTGCCTTGCATTGCCTGGAATTGCCTGAAATTGCCTTGCCTGAAATTGCCTTGCCTAAATTGCCTTGCCTGAATTGCCCTGCCTTGCCTGGAATTGCCTTGCCTGGAATTGCTTGCTTGCCTTGCCTTGCCTTGCATTTTCTTGCCTTGCCTGGAATTGTCTTGCCTTGCCTGAAATTTCCTTGCGTGGAATTGCCTTGACGTGTCTTGCCTTGCCTGGAATTGCCTTGTTCTGTTTTACCTGGAATTGCCTTTCCTGCCTTGCCTTGCATTGCCTTGCCTGAATTGCCTTGCCTTACCTGGAATTGCCTTGCCTGGAATTTCTTGCCTTGCCTTGCCTTGCGTGGGATTTGCCTTGCCTGGATTGCCTTGCCATGCTTTTCCTGTCCTGGAATTGCCTTTTCTTGCCTTGCCTGGAATTGTCTTCCCTGAGTTTGTTTTGCCTTGCCTTTCCTGAGATTGCCTTGCCTTGCCATACCCCTGATATTGTCTTTCCTTGCCTTGCCTTGCCTTGCCTAGAATTGCCTTGCCTTACCTTTCCTTTTCTTGCCTTGCCTTGACTTGCCTTGCCTGAATTGCCTTGACTTGCCTTGCCTGAATTGCCTTGCCTGAATTGCCTTGCATTGCCTTGCCTTGCCTGAATTGCCTTGCCTGAATTGCCTTGCCTGCCTTGCCTGGCCTGGCCTTGCTTGCAATTGCCTTGCCTTACCTTGCCTTGCCTTGCCTGAATTGTCTTGACTGGAATTGCCTTGTCTTTCCTTGCCTTGCTTGCCTGGAATTGCCTGCCTTGCCTTGCCTTGCATTGCCTTGCTTGCCTTGCCTGGAATTGCCTTGCCTTGCCTTGCCTAGAATTGCCTTGCCTGGAATTGCCTTTCTGAATTGCCTTGTCTTGCCTTGCCTTGACTTCACTTGCCTTTCCTGGAATTGCCTTGCCTAGAATTGCCTTGCCTTGACTTCCTTTGCCTTGCCTTGCATTGCCTAGAATTGTCTTGCCTTGTCTCACCTGAAATTTTCTTGCATTGCTTTGCCTTGCATTGCCTGGAATTGCATTGGTGGAATTGCCGTGCCTTGCCTTGCCTTGCCTGGAATCCTCCTGCCCTGCCTTACTGTTGTGAACTGAATGCGAGCCCAGGAATCTCGTCCAGCGAGGGGGTCCCAAACCTGGAAGAGGGCGTGTGTGGAATAGAAAGGAGACAGAAAGAGAAGAGGTCTGGAGGACAAGATGGGCTAGGCCCATTCAGCAATTTTATTTGTGCAGTAGTTTTCCTTATATCCTTTTTGCTTTAACATCATTACCTCAATGCAGATCATTACTTAAACAATAAAAGGGACAGAAAATTCCTTGGGGATGATTCTAAGAACTGTCAAAAGGGAACAAATATTAATGTGAAGGATTAAGGGGGAAACAGGTGATGCTGATTATTGATATTGTCAGAACAATCAGTAACTTGGATAACAATCTTTAATTAACTAGAAGTCACAAACTCAGCAGTAAACTGTGCATCTGTGAGAGACAAGGACAGCAGGGGAGGTCGCTAGGCTGAAACAATGCCTGGTAAACAAAGTCTTAGATCAGGAGCCAGAAAGGGGAACACAATACCCAATTAACTCACTTCAGCATTCATCTGGCCATTATCTCATTGGGCGAGAAGGCTGAGGATAGTGTCCTGCTTAGTCATTCTCAATTTCCTTTTTCATTCTCTTCTTAATTTTCTCTCACTAATAGCTCAACAGCCTCCAGCCAGGGAAAATGTGTAAGGAGTCAAGCTCACCTAATGGCAGAGGCCAAGTTGTTAGCCTCTCACAGGGGTGACTCCCACACCTTACCTTTCATTGCCTCAAATTTCCTTGCCTGGAATTGCCTTGCTTGCCTGGAATTGCCTGCTTGCCTTGCCTGCCTGGAATTGCTTGCCTTGCCTTACCTTGCCTGGAATTGCCTTGCATGGAATTGCATTGCCTTGCCTTGCCTGGAATTGTGTTTCCTGGAATTGCCTTGCCTTGCATTGCCTTGACTTGGTTGGAATTGCCTTGCCTAGAATTGCCTTCCCTGGAATTGCCTTGCCTAAAATTGCCTTGCCTTGCCTTATCTGAAATTGCATTGCCTTGCCTTGCTGTGCCTTGCCTGGAACTGCATTGACTTGGCTGGAATTGCCTTGCCTAGAATTTCCTTGCCTTGCCTGGAATTGTTTTGCCTTGCCTTGCCTAAAATTGCCTTGCCTGGAATGTCCTTGCCTTGCCTGGAATTTCTTGCCTTGCCTAGAATTGCATTGCCTTGCCTTGCCTTGCCTTGACTGGAATTGCCTTTCCTGGAATTGCCTTTCCTTGCCTTGCCTGGAATTGTCTTGCCTGAATTGTCTTGCCTTGCCTTGCCTGAATTGCCTTGCCTAGAATTTCCTTGCCTTGCCTTGCCTGAATTTTCTTGCCTTGCCTTTGCCTTGCCTGAATTGCCCTGCCTGGAATTGTCTTGCCTTGTCTTGCCTGAATTGTCTTGTCTGAAATTGCCTTGCCTAGAATTGCCTTGCCTTTTCTTGCCTTGTCCAGAATTGCCCTGCCTGAAATTTCCCTGCATTGCCTTGCCATGCCTGGAATTGCATTGCGTGAAATTGCCCTGCCCTGCCTTGCCTGGCCTGGCCTTGCTTGCAATAGTCTTGCCTTGCCTGGAAGTGTCTTGACTGGAACTGCCCTGCCTTGCCTGGAATTGCCTGCCTTGCCTTGCCTTGCCTTGCCTGAATTGCCTTGCCTGGAATTGTCTTGCCTGAATTGCCTTGTCTTGCCTTGCCTGAATTGCCTTTCCTGGAAATGCCTTGTCTGGAATTGCCTTGCTTGCCTTGCCTGGCCTTATCTTCTCTTGCCTAGAATTGTCTTGCCTGAAATTTCCTTGCGTGGAATTGCCTTGACGTGTCTTGCCTTGCCTGGAATTGCCTTGTTCTGTTTTACCTGGAATTGCTTTCCCCTGCCTTGTCTTGCCTTGCTTTCTTGCCTTGCCTGGTATTGCCTTGCCTTGCTTGCCTTGCTTTTGTCTTGCCTGAATTGTCTTGCCTGGGATTGCCTTGCCATGGCTTGCCTTCCTGGCCTGGAATTGCCTTGTCTTTCCTTGCCTAACCTGGAATTGCCTTGCCTGAAATTTCCTTGCCTTGCCCTTTCTTGCCTTGCCTGGAATTGCCTTTTCTTGCCTTGCCTTTCTTTGAATTGCTTTGCCTTGCCTGGAATTTCCTTGCTTAAAATTGCCTTGCCTTACCTGGAATTGCCTTGCCTGAATTGCCTTGCCTTGTTTTGCCGTGCCTTGCCTGGAATTGCATTTTCTGGAATTGCCTTGCCTTGCCTTGCCTTACCTGGAATTGCCTTGCATGGAATTGCATTGCCTTGCCTTGCCTTGCCATACCTGATATTGTCTTTCCTTGCCTTGCCTTGCCTTGCCTAAGATTGCCTTACCTTTCCTTTTCTTGCCTGGGATTGCCTTGCCTTTTTCTGCCTTGTCTTGCCTGGGGTTGCCTTGACTTGCCTTGCTTTTTCTTCCCTAAGATTGCCTTTTCTTGCCTTGCCTGAGATTGCCTAGTCTGGTATTGCTTGCCTGGGATTCCCTTGCCTTGCCTGAATTTTCCTTGCCATGCCCTTCCTTGCCTTGCCTTGCCTGAAATTGGCTTGCCTTGCCTTGTGTGGAATTGCTTTGAATTGCCTTTTCTTGCATGGGATTCCCTTATCTTGCCTGGGATTGTCTTGCCTGGAATTGTTTTGCCTTTCCGCACCTGGAATTGCCTTTCCTTGTTTTTCCTTGCCTGGGATTGCCTTTTTGTCTTGCCTTGCCTGCCTTGCCTTGCTGGGTATTGCCTTGCCAGGGATTGCCTTGCCTTGCCTTACCTTGTCTTCCCTGGGATTGCCTACCTTGCCTTGTCTGGAATTGCCTATCCTGGGATTTCCTTTCCTTGCCTTGCCTGAATTTGTTCTGCCATGACTTGTCTTGCCTCGCCTTGCATGGGATTGCCATAAATTGCCTTGCCTTGCAAAAGATTGTTTTGCCTTTCCCGGGATTGCCTTGCCTTGTCTTACCTAATTCTGCCTTCCCGGAGTTGCCTTTCTTTCCTTTGCCTTGCCATGCCTGAGATTGCCTTCCCTTCACTTGCCCTGCCTTGCCTGGTATTGCCTTGCCTTGACTGGAATTGCCTTGCCTTACCTGAATTGCCTTGCCTGGATTGCCTTGCTTTGCCTTGCCTTGCCATGCCTGAGATTGCCTTCCCTTCCCTTGACTTGTCTTGCCTTGCCTGGTATTGCCTTGCTTTACCTTTCCTGGAATTGTCTTGACTGGAATTGCTTTGCCTTTCCTTGGCTGGGATTGCCTTGCCTTGCCTTCCTTTGCCTTGCATTTCTTTGCCTGGGATTGCCTTGCCTTTCATTGCCTTTCCTAAAAATTCCTTGCCTTGCCTTTCCTAATATTGCCTTGCCTTGCCTTGCCCTGCCTGGGATTGCCTTGCCTTGCCTTGCCTTGACTGTCTTGCCTGCCTTGCCTTGCTGAATTGCCTTGCCTAGAATTGCCTTGCCTTGACTTGCCTTGCCTGGATTGCCTTGCTTGCCTTGCCTTGACTTGTCTTGCCTTTCTTGCCTTGCCTGGAATTGCCCTGCCTTGCCTGGATTGCCTTGCCTGCCTTGCCTTGCATTGCCTTGCCTTGACTTGCCTTGGCTGGTTTTGCTTTCCTTGCCTTGACATGCCAGAAATTGCCTTGCCTTGCCTTGCGTGGGATTCCCTTGATTGCCTTGCCTGGTATTGCCTTGTCTGGAATTTTTTTTGCCTTGCCTGGGATTGTCTTGCCTGGGATTGTTTTGCATTGCCTTGCCTGGGATTATTTTGCCTGAGATTGCCTTGCCTTTCCTTGTCTTGCCTTACCTGGAATTGCCTTGCCTTGCACTGCCTTCCTTTGCCTTGCCTTGCCTTGCACTGCCTTCCTTTGCCTTGCCTGGGATTGCCTTGCCTTGCCATGCCTTTCCTGGGATTGCCTTGACTTGCCTTACCTGTTATTGCCTTTCCTTTTCTTGCCTTGCCTGGGATTGCCTTGCCTTGCCTTGCCTAAGATTGCCTGGCCTTGCCTTGGATTGCCTTGTCTTTCTTCTGCCTTGACTTGCCTTGCTTGCCTTGCTTGCCTTGTCTTGCCTTGCCTTGCCTTCCCTGAAATTTCCTTGCCTTGCTTTTGCCTGGAATTGCCTTTCCTGGAATTGCCTTGTCTGAATTTTCTGCCTTGCCTGGATTGCCTTGCCTGAAATTGCCTTTCTTGCCTGGCCTTACCTTCCCTTGCCTAGAATTGCCTTGACTTGTCTTGCCTGAATTGCCCTGCCTGAAATTGCCTTGCATTGCCTTGCCTTGCCTGAAATTGCCTTGCCTGAAATTGCCCTGCCTTGCCTTGCCTTGTCTTGCCTGGAATTGTCTTGCCTTACCTTGCCTTGCCTTGCCTGAAATTGCCTTGACTGGAATTGCCTTGCCTGGTATTGCCTTGCCTTGCTTTTGCCTGGAATTGCCTGCCTTGCCTTGCCTTGCCTTGCCTTGCTTGCCTTGCCTGAATTGCCTTGCCTTGCCTTACCTGGAATTGCCTTGCCTGAATTGCCTTGCCTTGTCTTGTCTTGCCTTGCCTGAATTGCCTTGCCTTGACTTGTCTTGCCTTGCCTTGTTTTGCCTTGCCTGGATTGCCTTGCCTGAATTGTCTTGCCTTGCCTGGAATTGCCTTGCCTGAATTGCCTTGCCTTGCCTTACCTTGCCTTGCCTGAATTGCCTTTCCTGGAATTGCCTTGCCTTTCCTTGCCTTGCCTGAATTGTCTTGCCTGGAATTGTCTTGCCTTGCCTTGCCTGAATTGCCTTTCCTGGAATTGCCTTGCCTTGCTTTGCCTTGCCTGCCTTGCCTTGCCTGAATTGCCTTGCCTGAATTGCCTTGCATTGCCTTGCCTTGCCTTGTTTTGCCTTGCCTGAATTGCCTTGCCTGAATTGCCTTGCCTTTCTTGCCTTGCCTGAATTGCCTTGCCTGAATTGCCTTGCCTGAATTGCCTTTCCTGGAATTGCCTTGTCTTGCCTGGAATTGCCTTGTCTTGCCTTGCCTTGACTGAAATTGCCTTGTCTTGCCTGAATTGCCTTGCCTTGCCTTTCCTTGCCTGAATTGCCTTGCCTTGTCTTGCCTTGCCTTGCCTTGACTGGAATTGCCTTGCCTGGAATTGCCTTGTCTTGCCTTGCCTGAATTGCCTTGCCTGAAATTGCTTTGCCTTGCCTTGCCTGGAATTGCCTTTCCTTGCCTTGCCTTGCCTTGTTTTGCCTTGCCTGCCTTGCCTGAATTGCCTTGCCTGAAATTGTCTTGCCTTGCCTGTCTTGCCTGAATTGCCTTGCCTGGAATTTCCTTGCCTTGCCTTGCCTTGCCTTTCCTGGAATTGCCTTGCCTGAATTGCCTTGCCTGCCTTGCCTTGTCTTGCCTGGAATTGCCTTGCCTTGACTGGAATTGCCTTGCCTTGCCTTACCTTGCCTTGCTTTGCCTTGCCTGGATTGCCTTGCCTTGCCTTGCCTTGTTTTGCCTTGCCTGAATTGCCTGCCTTGCCTTGCCTGAATTGCCTTGCCTGAATTGTCTTGCCTTGCCTGGAATTGCCTTGCTTGCCTGAAATTGTCTTGCCTTGCCTGATTTGCCTTGCCTGGAATTGCCTTGCCTGGAATTGTCTTGCCTTGCCTTGCCTTCCTGGAATTGCCTTGCCTGGAATTGCTTTGCCTTGCCTTGTCTGGAATTGCCTTGCCTTGCCTTTCCTTGCCTTGCCTTGTCTTGCCTTGCTTGCCTGGATTTGCCTTGCCTTGCCTTGCCTGAATTGCCTTGTTTTGCCTTTCCTGGAATTGCCTTGCCTGAATTGCCTTCCTTGCCTTGCCTGAATTGTCTTGCCTGAATTGCCTTGCCTGAATTGCCTTGCCTGAATTGCCTTGCTTGCCTTGCCTGAATTGCCTTGCCTGAATTGCCTTGCCTGTCTTGCCTTGCCTTGTTTTGCCTTGCCTGGAATTGCCTTGCCTTGCCTGAATTGCCTTGCCTGAATTGCCTTGCCTTGCCTTGCCTGAATTGTCTTGCCTGAATTGCCTTGCCTTGTTTTGCCTTGCCTGAATTGCCTTGCCTGAATTGCCTTGCCTGAATTGCCTGCCTTGCCTTGCCTAAAATTGCCTTGCCTGAATTGCCTTGCCTGTCTTGCCTTGCCTTGCCTGGAATTGCCTTGTTTTGCCTTGCCTTGCCTTGCCTGGAATTGCCTTGCCTGGAATTTCCTTGCCTTGCCTGAATTGCCTTGCATTGCCTTGCCTTGCCTAAAATTGCCTTGCCTAAAATTGCCTTGCCTTACCTTGCCTTGCTTTGCCTTGCCTGGAATTGCCTTGCCTTGAGTTGCCCTTCCTTGCTTTGCCTTGCCTTGCTTTTTCTTGCCTTGCCTTGCCTTGCCTGAATTGCCTTGCCTGAATTGCCTTGCATTGCATTGCCTTGCCTTGCCTGAATTGCCTTGCCATGCCTTGCCTTGCCTTTCCTTGCCTGAATTGCCTTCCCTTGCCTTGCATTGTCTGAAATTGTTTTGCCTGGAATAGCCTTGCCTTGCCTTGATTGAAATTGCCTTGCCGGGAATTGCCTTGCCTGTGATTGCCTTGCCTGGATTGCCTTGCCTTGCCTTGCCTGAATTGCCTTGCCTGGAATTGCCTTGCCTTGTCTTGCCTGGAATTGCCTTGCCTGGATTGCCTTGCCTTTTCTTGCCTTGCCTGAATTGTCTTGCCTGGAATTGCCTTGTCTGGAATTGCCTTGTCTGGAATTGCCTTACCTTGCCTTGCCTGGATTGCCTTGCCTTACCTGAATTGCCTTGCCTTGCCTTGCCTGAATTGCCTTGCCTTTCCTGGAATTGCCTTGTCTTGCCTTGTCTTGCCTTGTCTTGCCTTGTCTTGCCTGGAATTGCCTTGTTTTGCCTTGCCTTGCCTTGTCTGGAATTGCCTTGTCTGGAATTGCCTTGTTTTGCCTTGCCTGAATTGCCTTGCCTTGCCTTGTCTGGAATTGCCTTGCCTGGATTGCCTTGCCTTGCCTTTCCTTGCCTTGTCTTGCCTGGAATTGCCTTTCCTTGCCTTGCCTTGCCTTGCCTTGTCTGGAATTGCCTTGCCTTGCCTTGTCTTGCCTTGCCTTGCCTTGCCTGCCTTGCTTGCCTTGCCTTGCCTTGCCTGGAATTGCCTTGCCTTGCCTGAAATTTTCTTGCCTTGCCTGAATTGCCTTGCCTTGCCTGCCTTGCCTTGCCTAAAATTGCCTTGCCTGGAATTGCCTTGTTTTGCCTTGCCTTGCCTGAATTGCCTTGCCTGAATTGCCTTGCCTTGTCTGAATTGCCTTGCCTTGCCTGAATTGCCTTGCCTTGTCTTGCCTTGCCTTGCCTTGCCTTTCCTTGCCTTGCCTGGAATTGCCTTTCCTTGCCTTGCCTTGTCTGGAATTGCCTTGCCTGAATTGCCTTGCCTTGTCTTGCCTTGCCTGAATTGCCTTGCCTGAATTGCCTTGCCTTTTCTTGCCTTGCCTGAATTGCCTTGCCTTGCCTGGAATTGCCTTGCCTTGTCTGGAATTGCCTTGTTTTGCCTTGCCTTGCCTTTCCTGGAATTGCCTTGCCTTGCCTTGCCTGAATTGCCTTGCCTGGATTGCCTTTCCTTGCCTTGTCTTGCCTTGTCTGAATTGCCTTGCCTTTCCTGGAATTGCCTTGCCTGAATTGCCTTGCCTTGCCTTGCTTGCCTTGCCTTCCTTGCCTTGCCTTTTCTTGCCTTGCCTGAATTGCCTTGCCTTGTCTGAATTGCCTTGCCTGGAATTGTCTTGCCTTGCCTTGTCTTGCCTTGCCTGAAATTGCCTGGAATTGTTTTGCCTTGCCTTGCCTTGCCTGAATTGCCTTGCCTTGCCTGGATTGCCTTGCCTTGACTGGAATTGCCTTGCCTGGAATTGCCTTCCTTGCCTTGTCTTGCCTTGCCTTGCCTGAATTGCCTTGTTTTGCCTTGCCTGAATTGTCTTGCCTTGCTTGCCTGGAATTGCCTTGCCTGGAATTGCCTTGCCTTGCCTTGTCTTGCCTTGCCTTGCCTGAAATTTTCTTGCCTTGCCTTTCCTGGAATTGCCTTGCCTGAATTGCCTTGTTTTGCCTTGCCTTGCCTGAAATTGCCTTGTTTTGCCTGGAATTGCCTTGCCTTTGCCTTGCCTTGTTTTGCCTGGAATTGCCTTGCCTTGCCTTGTCTGAATTGCCTTGCCTGAATTGCCTTGCCTTGTTTTGCCTTGCCTTGCCTGAATTGCCTTGTCTGAATTGCCTTGCCTTGTTTTGCCTTGCCTGAATTGCCTTGTCTGAATTGCCTTGCCTGAATTGCCTTGCTTGCCTTGCCTGAAATTGCCTTGCCTGAAATTTTCTTGCCTTGCCTTGCCTTCCTTGCCTTGCCTTGTTTTGCCTTGCCTTGCCTGGAATTGCCTTGCCTGAAATTTCCTTGCCTTTCCTGAAATTGCCTTGCCTTGCCTTCCTTGCCTTGCCTGAAATTGCCTTGCCTTGTCTTGCCTTGCCTTGCCTGAATTGCCTTGCCTGGAATTGTCTTGCCTTGCCTTGCCTGGATTGCCTTGCCTTGTCTTGCCTGGAATTGCCTTGCCTGGATTGCCTTGCCTGCCTTGCCTTGCCTTGTTTTGCCTTGCCTGAAATTGCCTTGCCTTGCCTTGACTGGAATTGCCTTGCCTGGATTGCCTTGCCTTGCCTTGCCTTGTTTTGCCTGAATTGCCTTGCCTTGCCTTGCCTGATTGCCTTGCCTTGCATTGCCTTGCCTGGAATTGCCTTGCCTTGCCTTGTCTTGCCTTGCCTTGAATTGCCTTGCCTTGCCTTTCCTTGCCTTGCCTTGCCTTGCCTGGAATTGCCTTTCCTTGCCTGAATTGCCTTGTTTTGCCTTGCCTGAAATTGCCTTGCTTGCCTTGCCTTGCCTGCCTTGCCTTGCCTGAATTGCCTTGCCTGAATTGCCTTGCTTGCCTGAATTGCTTTGCCTTGCCTTGTCTTGCCTTGCCTGAATTGCCTTGCTTGCCTTGCCTTGACTGGAATTGCCTTGCCTTGTTTTGCCTGGAATTGTCTTGCCTTGCCTGCCTTGCCTGGATTGCCTTGCCTTGCCTGATTGCCTTGCCTTGCCTTGTCTTGCCTTGCCTTGCCTTGCCTTGCTTGCCTTGCCTGCCTTGCCTGGATTGCCTTGCCTGAATTGCCTTGCCTGGATTTGCCTTGCCTTGTCTTGCCTGAATTGCCTTGCCTGGAATTGCCTTTTGCCTTGCCTTGCATTGCCTTGCCTTTCCTGCCTTGCCTTGCCTTTCTTGCCTTGCCTGAATTGCCTTGCCTTGCCTGGAATTGTTTTGCCTGGAATTGCCTTTTGCCTTGCCTTGCCTTGCCTGGAATTGCCTTGCCTTGCCTTGCCTGAATTGCCTTGCCTGGATTGCCTTGCCTTGCCTTGTCTTGCCTGAATTGCCTTGCCTGGAATTGCCTTGCCTGAATTGCCTTGCCTTGCCTGCCTTGCCTTGCCTTGTCTTGCCTTGCCTTGCCTTGCCTAGAATTGCCTTGCCTAGAATTGCATTGCCTTGCCTTGCCTGAAATTGCCTTGCCTGGAATTGTCTTGCCTTGCCTTGTCTTGCCTTGCCTGAAATTTCCTTGCCTGGAATTGCCTTTCCTTGCCTTGCCTTGCCTTGCCTGAAATTTCCTTGCCTTGCCTGGATTGCCTTGCCTTGCCTGAATTGCCTTGCCTTTCCTTGCCTTGCCTTGCCTTGTCTGAATTGCCTTGTCTTGCCTGAAATTGCCTTGCCTTGTCTTGCCTGGAATTGCCTTGCCTTGCCTTGCCTGGAATTGCCTTGCCTGGATTGCCTTGCCTTGCCTTGTCTTGCCTGAATTGCCTTGCCTGGAATTGCCTTGCCTGAATTGCCTTGCCTGGAATTGTTTTGCCTTGCCTTGCCTGGATTTGCCTTGCCTGAAATTGCCTTGCCTTACCTTGCCTTGCCTGAAATTGCCTTGCCTGGAATTGCCTTGCCTTGCCTTGTCTTGCCTGGAATTGTCTTGCCTTGTTTTGCCTTTCCTTGCCTGAATTGCCTTGCTTGCCTTGCCTGGAATTGTCTTGCCTTGCCTTGCATTGCCTTGCCTTGTTTTGCCTGGAATTGCCTTGCCTGAATTGCCTTGCCTGCCTTGCCTTGCTTGCCTTGCCTTGTCTTGCCTTGCCTTTCCTTGCCTGGAATTGCCTGCCTTGCCTTGCATTGCCTTGCCTTGTCTGAATTGCCTTGCCTGAAATTGCCTTGCCTTACCTTGCCTTGCCTGAAATTGCCTTGCCTTGCCTGGAATTGCCTTGCCTTGCCTTGCCTTTCCTGGAATTGCCTTGCCTGGATTGCCTTGCCTGCCTTGCCTTGAATTGCCTTGCCTGAATTGCCTTGCCTGGATTGCCTTGCCTGAATTGCCTTGCCTGCCTTGCCTTGCCTGATTTGCCTTCCCTGTAATTGCCTTTCCTTGCCTTACCTGAAATTGCCTTGCCTTGCCTGAATTGCCTTTTCTTGCCTTGCCTTGTCTTGCCTGGAATTGCCTTGCCTGAAATTGCCTTGCCTGGATTGCCTTGCCTTGCCTTGCCTTGCCTTGTCTTGCCTTGCCTGAAATTGCCTTTCCTTGCCTTGCCTTTTCTTGCCTTGCCTGCCTTGCCTTGCCTGAAATTGCCTTGCCTGGATTGCCTTGCCTTGTTTTGCCTTGCCTGAAATTGCCTTGCCTGGAATTGCCTTGCATTGCCTTGCCTTGTCTTGCCTGGAATTGCCTTGCCTTTCCTTGCCTGAATTGCCTTGCTTGCCTTGCCTTGCCTTGCCTTGTCTTGCCTTGCCTGGAATTGCCTTTTTGCCTTGCCTGGAATTGTCTTGCCTTGCCTTTTCTTGCCTGAAATTGCCTTGCCTTGTCTTGCCTGGATTGCCTTGCCTTGTCTTGCCTTGCCTTGTTTTGCCTTGCCTTGTCTTGCCTTGCCTGGATTGCCTTGCCTGATTTGCCTTGCCTGGAATTGCCTTTTTGCCTTGCCTTGCCTGCCTTGCCTTGTTTTGCCTTGCCTGGATTGCCTTGCCTTGCCTGGATTGCCTTGCCTTGCCTTGCTTGCCTTGCCTGAATTGCCTTGCCTTGAATTGCCTTGCTTGCCTTGCCTGAAATTGCATTGTTTGAAATTGCCTTGCCTTGTCTTGCCTGGAATTGCCTGCCTTGCCTTGCCTGAAATTGCCTTGCCTTGCTTGCCTTGCCTTGTCTTGCCTTGCCTTGAATTGCCTTGCCTTTCCTTGCCTGGAATTGCCTTGCCTGAATTGCCTTGCCTGCCTTGCCTTGTCTTGCCTTGCCTTGCCTGAATTGCCTTGCCTGGAATTGTCTTGCCTGAAATTGTCTTGCCTGAATTGTTTTGCCTTGCCTTGCCTTGCCTTGCCTGAAATTGCCTTGCCTTGCCTGGAATTGCCTTGCCTGAATTGCCTTGCCTTGCCTGCCTTGCCTTGTTTTGCCATGCCTAAAATTGACTTTCCTGAAATTTCCTTGCCTTGCCTTGCTTTCCTTTCCTGCCTTGCCTGAAATTGCCCTACATTGCCTTACCATGCCTTGCCTTTAAATTGCCTTGCCCAATTGCTCTGCCTTCCCTTGCATTGTTTTGCCTTGCCTGGTATTGCCTTGCCTTGCCTGGAATTCCTTTGCATCATCCTTGCTTGCCCAGCCTGAATGCCTTTGAATTGCCTTGCTTGCTCTGCCTGAAATCCTTGCCTATAATCCTTGCCTTGTCTTGCCTGGAAGTAACCTGCCTTGGTCCCTGCCTGAAATCCCTGTCTGCTTCACCTTGCCTTCTTGCCTTGCTTGAATGTCTTGCCTTTCCTGCCTGGAATTGCCCTGAATGTTCTGCCTGCCTGTCTTTTGCCTTGCATGAATTGCCTTGCCTGAATTTCTTGCCTGAAATTGTCTTGCCTGGAATTTTGATTGCCAGGAATTGCCATCCTGAAACGTCTGGCCTTGCCTGAATTGCCTCTTGCCTGAATTGACTCTCCTTGCCTAGCCTTGCCTTGCTTTGCCATGCCAAATTGACTTTCCTGAAATTTCCTTGCCTTGCCTTGCTTTGCCTTTCCTAAAAGAGCCTTGCCTGAAATTGTCTCTCCTTGCCCTCCTGCCTTGCCTTGCCTGAATTGCCTTGCCCAGAATTGCTGCCTCCTTGCCTTGACCTTGCCTAGGAATTCTTGCCTGGAATTGCTCCTTGGAACATCTGCCTGTACTGTCTTGCCTTGCATAGCCTGAATTCTCTGTCTGCCTGCCTTGCCTCTTGCCTTGCTTGCCTGCCTTGCCAATGTCTTGCCTTGTCTTGCCTTGCCTGAATTGCCTTGCCTTGCCTTGTTTTGTCTGGAATTGCCTGAATTTGCTTTTTGCCTTGCCTGAATTGCTTGTTGCCCTGTTTCTTGAATCTCTTGCATTGCCTTGCCATTTCTAAAATGCTTTCCTGAAATTGCCTCTGCCTTGCCCACCCTGAGTGCCTGCCTGAATGCCTACACTTCCTTGTTTGTCTTGCCTTGCCTGAATTACCTGCCTTGCCTTGGCTTGCCTTCCCTAATTGCCTTGCTTGGAATTTCCTTGCATTGCATTGCCTTTCCTTCTCTGAAAGAGCCTTGTCTAGAATGTCCTTGCCTTTCCTTGCCTTTCCTTGCCTCAAACTTCCGTACCTGGAATTTTTTTTCTTGCCTTGCATTGCATTGCATAGAATTTCCATGCCTGGAGTAGACTTGCCTTGGCTTTCCTGCGTTTTCCTGATTGGAATTGCCTGCCCTACGTTGTCTCTCCTTGCCTGGAATTGCCTTCCCTGGAATTGCCTTGCCTTGCTTTGTCTGGAATTGCCTTCTCTTGAATTGCCTAGCCTTGCCTTGCCTGGGATTGACTTTCCCTGCCTTCTCTTGCCTTACTTTTTTTGAAATTGCCTTTCTAGCAATTTTCCTTGGCTGAAATTGCCCTGCCTTGCATTGCCCGAAGTTGCCTTCCCTGAAATTTCCTCACCTTTTTTTTACATAAAATTGCCTTGCCTGGAATTGCCTTTCTCTGCATTGCCTTGCCTGAAATTTTCTTTCCTGCAATTGCCTTGCTAGAGTTTCATTGCCTTCATTCCCTGAAATTGCCTTGCCTTCTTTTGCCTTGCCTTATCTCGAATTGTCTTGCCTGGCATTGCCTTGTCTTCCCTTTCCTTGCCTTGCCTTGCTTAGAATTGCCTTGACTAAAATTGCCTTGCCTGGAATTGTTTTGCCTTGACTTACCTGGATTTGCCTTGCCTGGAATTGACTTGCGTTGTCTTGCTTTTTATTGCCTGGAATTCCTCTGCCTTACCTTTCTGGAATTGCCTTCTGTTACATTGCCTTGACTTGCCTCAAATTGGCTTGCCCAAAATTGCATTGCCTTGCCTTACCTTGCCTTGCCTGGAATTCCCTTGCCTCAAATTTCCTTTTCTTGCCTTGCCTGAAATTTCCTTGTCTGGAATTGCGTTGCCTCATCTTGCCTTGTCTTGCCTGGAATTGCCTTGCCTAGCCTTGTCTAAAATCACCTTGCCTGGAATTGCCCTTTTTGTTGCCTTGCCTTGCCATGCCTCGAATCCTTGTTTGGAATTTTCTGTCTGCTTGTCTTGAATTCTCTCGTCTGGAGTTGCAGTGCTCTGACTTGCTTTTCCTTATCTTGAATTGCCTAGTCTGGAATTGGCCTGCCTTGCCTTTTTTTGCCTGGCCTGGAATGCCCTTGCATGCAATTGCCATGCTTTGTTTTCTCTGAAATTGCCATGCCTGAAATATTTTTGCCTTGCAATGTTTTCCTGCTTGCCTTGCTTGTAGCTGAATTGCCTGTCTGAATTGCCTTGCCTGCACCTTCCTGGAATTGCCTTGCCTAGAATTGCCTTGCCTTTTCTGAAATTTACTGCCTGAAATTGCACTTTGCCTTCCCTGCCTGAAATGTCTGCCTGAAATGCCTGCCTTGCCTTATGTTTTCTGAAATTGCCTTGTTTTGTTTTTTTGCCTTGCCTGGAATTATCCTTTCCTTGAATTACCTTGTCTAAAGTTGTCTTGCTTTTAATTCCTTGACTTGCATTGCCTGAAATCACCTTGACTGGAATTGCCCTTTTTGTTCTTCCTTGCCTTGTCTCAAATTGCCTTGTTTGGATTTTCCATGCCTTGCCTTGTCTAGAATTGCTCTGGAATTGCTGCTTTGCCTTGCCTTTCTTACCTCGAATTATCTTGCCTGGAATTGCCTTGCTTTACCTTGCCTGAATTGTCTTGCTGAATTGCCTTGCCTTGCCTTGCTGCTGCTTGTCTTGCCTCCTCCTGCTTGCCTTGCCTGCCTTGCCTTTCTTTCCCTCCCTGCCTTGCCTTTCCTTGCCTTGCCTTGCCTGTCTTGCCTGATTTCCTTCTGCTTGCCTTGCTGTCTTGCTTTCTTGCCTTGCCTTGCCTGTCCAAGATTGCCTTGCCTTTCTTCCCTGCCTGAATTGCCTTGCTTGTCTTGCCTGCCTGTCTTGTCTTGCCTTGCCTTGCCTGTCTTCCTGACTGCTTCCCTGCCTACCTTGCTGCCCAGCCTTGCCTTTATTTTGCCTTTCTCCCTTGCCTTGCCAGAAATTGTCTTGTCCTTGCCTTGCCTTGCTTGCCTTGCTGATGTCTTGCCTGAATTGCCTTGCCTGTCTTGCCTGATTGTTTTGCTGTCTTGCCTGGAATTTTTGCCTGAGACTGCCTTTGCCTCCTTTGCCTTTTTGCCTGGAATTGCCTTGCCTTGCCTGCCTTCCTTGCCTTGCCTTGCCTTGCCTGCCTCCTTGTCTGAATTGCCTTGCCTTGCCTGCCTTCCTGACTGTCTTGCCTGCCTTACCTGATTGCCTTCCTTCTTGCCTGGGATTGCCTTGCTTGTCTTGCCTTTTGCCTTTTCTTGCCTTGATGCCTTGTCCTTCTGCCTGACTTGCCTTGTTTTGCTTCATTTCTTGCCTTGCCTTGCCTCCTGAAATCCTTCCTCCCTGCCTGTGCAGCTGCTTGCCTGCCTTGCCTGAATTGTTTTGCCTGCCTGCTTGACTGAGATTCCTGCCTCCTTGCTTGCCTGCTTGCCTTGCCTTGCTCTGTCTTTCCTTTCCTGTGATTGCCTTTCTTGCCCTGCCTGGATTGCCCTTTTGCCTGAATTGCCTTGTTTTTGCCTTGCCTGGTGTTGCCTTGTCTGAATGTTCCTTGCCCTGGATTGCCTTGCCTGAATTGCCTTGCCTTGCCTTTTCTGATTGCTTTTGCCTTGCCTTGCTTTTCTGAATTGTCTTTCCTTGCCTTGCCTTGTCTTGCCTTGCCTTCCCTTTCTTTCTTGCCTTGCTGTCTTGCCCCTTGTTTGCCTCCCTTGCCTTACCTTGTCTGGAATTGCTTTGTTTTGCCTTGCCTGAAATTGTCTTGCCTAAAGCCTTGCCATTCCTGAATTGCCTTGTTTGAAATTTTCATGCCTTGCTGAAAATTTCTTTGCATTGCCTAACCTTGCCTAGCCTGGAATTGTTTTGTCTGAAATTGTCCTTGCCTTGCCTTATCTAGAATTGCCTTGTCTTGCCTTGCTTTGTCTGGAATTGCCCTGTCTGAAATTACCCTGCCTTGTTTTGCCTTGCCTGAAATTTCCCTGGCTGAAATTGCCCTGAATTGCCCTGCCTTTTCTGGAATTCCCTTGCATTGCCTTGCCTTGCCATTTCTAAAATTGATTTTCCTGAATCTTACTGCCTTGCCTCGCCTAAAAGAGGCTTTCCTGAACCCTACATACCATTCCTTGTTTTTCCTGGAATTGCCTTGCTTAGAATTATGCTGCCTTGCCTGGCTTGTGTTTCCTTGCCTTGCCTTATGTTGTCTTTCCGGAATTGCCTTGCTTGGAATTGCCTTGCATTGCATTGCCCTTTTTTGCCTGATATAGCCTTGCCTGGAATGTCCTTGCCTTGCCTGAAATTTTTGTACCTGGAATTTTTTTTCTTGTCTTGCCTTGTTTGGAATTTTCTTGCCTGGAGTAGCGTTTCCTTGTCTTGATTGGAATTGCCTTGAACTGAGTTGTCTCACCTTGCCTGGAATTGCCTTTCTTCCTGGAATTGCCTTCCTTGCTTCCTGGATTGCCCCTGGATTGCCCACCTTGTCTTGCCTGAATTGCCTTGCCTAGTCTTGTCTAAAATCACCTTGCCTGGAATTGCCCTTTTTGTTGCCTTGCCTTGCCATGCCTCGAATTTCCTTGTTTGGAATTTTTCTGTTCTGCCTTGTCTTGAATTGTCTTGTCTGGAGTTGCAGTGCTCTGACTTGCTTTTCCTTATCTTGAATTGCCTAGTCTGGAATTGGCCTGCCTTGCCTTTTTTTGCCTGGCCTGGAATGCCCTTGCATGCAATTGCCATGCTTTGTTTTCTCTGAAATTGCCATGCCTGAAATATTTTTGCCTTGCAATGTTTTCTTGCATTGCCTTGCCTTGTGTAGCCTGGAATTGCCCTGTCTGGAATTGCCTTGCCTTGGCTTTCCATACCTTTCCTGGAATTGCGTTGCCTAGAATTGCCTTGCCTTTCCTTTTCTGAAATTTTACTGCCTGAATTGCGCTGCTTTGCCTTTCCTTGCCTGAAATTGCCCTGCCTGAAATTGCCCTGCCTTGCCTTATGTTTTCTGAAATTGCCTTGTTTTGTTTTGCCTTGCCTTGCCTGGAATTATCTTTCCTTGAATTACCTTGTCTAAAGTTGTCTTGCTTTTAATTGCCTTGACTTGCATTGCCTGAAATCACCTTGACTGGAATTGCCCTTTTTTGTTCTTCCTTGCCTTGTCTCAAATTGCCTTGTTTGGATTTTCCATGCCTTGCCTTGTCTAGAATTGCTCTGCGTGGAATTGCCCTGCTTTGCCTTGCCTTTTCTTACCTCGAATTATCTTGCCTGGAATTGCCATGCCTTGCCTTGCCTGAAATTGCATGCCTTAAATTATCTTGCCTTGCTGGGAGTTTTCTTGCATTGCCTTGCCTTGCCTAGCCTGGAATTGACCTGTCTGAAATTGCCTTGCCTTGGCTTGCCTTGCCTTGCCTGGAATTGCCTTGCCTAGAATTTTCTTGCCTTTCCTTGTCTGAAATTGCCCTGCCTGGGATTTCCCTGCCTTGCCTGAAATTGCCCTGCCTGGAATTGCCTGCCTTGCCTTACCTTGTCTGGAATTGCTTTGTTTTGCCTTGCCTGAAATTGTCTTGCCTAAAGTTGCCTTGCCATTCCTGAAATTGCCTTGTTTGAAATTTTCATGCCTGCTGAAAATTGCCTTGTCTCTACCTTGCCTAGCCTGGAATTGTTTTGTCTGAAACTTCTGCCTTATCTGAATTGCCTTGTCTTGCCTTGCTTTGTCTGGAATTGCCCTGTCTGAAATTACCCTGCCTTGTTTTGCCTTGCCTGAAATTTCCCTGCCTGAAATTGCCCTGAATTGCCCTGCCTTTTCTGGAATTCCCTTGCATTGCCTTGCCTTGCCATTTCTAAAATTGATTTTCCTGAAATTGCCTTGCGTTGCCTTGCCTCGCCTAAAAGAGGCTTTCCTGGAATTGCCCTACATACCCATTCCTTGTTTTTCCTGGAATTGCCTTGCTTAGAATTATGCTGCCTTGCCTGGCTTGTCTTGCCTTGCCTTGCCTTATGTTGTCTTTCCAGGAATTGCCTTGCTTAAATTGCCTTTTGCCTTTTGCCTGATATAGCCTTGCCTGGAATGTCCTTGACTTTTCTGCCTTGTTTTCCTTCCTTTCTGAATGCCTTCCTTGCCTTGCCTTGCCTTTTCCTTCTGAATTGTTTTGCTGCCTGCCTGTTGCCTTGCCTGGATTGTCTTTTTGCCTTGCCTGAATTGCCTTGCATTGCTTTTGCCTTGCCTTGCCTCAAATGCCTTCCTTCCCTGTCCTTGCCTTGCCTGGAATTGCCTTGCCTTTCCTTGCCTGCTGTCTTGCCTGAATTTTGCCTTCCCTTGCTGGAATTGCCTGTGCCTTGCCTTGCCTGCTTGCTGCCCTGGACCTTGCTTTACCCTTGCCTGAATTGCCTTTTGCGCCTTGTCTTGATTGCTTTGCCTTGTCTTGCCTCTTTCTTGCCTGGATGCCCTTGCCCTGCCTTGCTTGCCTTGCCTGTCTTGCCTACTTGCCTTGCCTTGCCTTTTGCTTGTCTGCCTTTCCCTGCCTGACTGCCTGCCTGCATTGCCTTGCCTGTCTGGTTGCCTTGCCTTGCCTTTACTGCTTGATTGCCTTCCCTGCCTGAATTGCCCACCTGCTTGCTGCCTTGACTTGCCTGGGATTGCCTTGCTGCCTTGCCTGCCTTTCCTTTGCCTTGCTTGCCTTGACTTGCCTGATATTGCCTTGCCTTGCCAGGGATTGCTTACTTTTGCCTTGCTAAGATTGCCTTCCTTGCCTTGTTTTGTCTTGCCTTGCCTTGTTCTTCCTTGCCTTGCCTGAAGTTTTGCCTTGCTTGCCTGATTGCCTTCTTGCCTCCCTGAATTGCCCAGCCTTTGCCTTGCCTTGCAAATTGCCTTCCTCCCACCCTTGCCTGCTTGTCTTGCCTGACTTGCCTTGCTTTTCTGCCTGATTGCCTGAACTTGCCTCCTGGATTGCCTTCTGCTGGATTAAACCTTGCCTTGTCTGAATTGCCTGCCTGCCTTGTCTGTAATGTCTTGCCTGCCTGGCCCTTGCCACCTGAAATCTTGCCTTGCTTGTCTGTTTTCCTTGCCATTGCCTGCCTTGCCTGCCTGATTGCTTTTGCCTGCCTGTCCTTCCTTGTCTTGCCTTGAAACCTTGCCTTGCCTTTTTTCTGGGAATTGCCTGTTGAATTGTTTGGCTTTCCTTGCCTGGAATTTTCCTTCTTGCCATTGCCTTGCCTTGCCTTGCCTGAATTCTTGCCTGCCTTACCTTGCCTTCCCTGCTGGAATTGCCTGCTTCTTTCCTGGAATTGCCTTGCCTGGAATTGTTTCTTGCCTTGCCTTGTCCTGGATATTGCCTTGCCTTGAATTGCCTTGCCTTGCCAATTGCCTTTCCTTCCTTTCCCTGCCCTGATTGCCTTGCCTTGCCTTCTCCTCTGGTCTTGCCTTGCCTTGCCTTGTCTTGCCTTCTGAAATTGTCTTGCCTTGCCTTGCCTTGCTCTTCCTTGCCTGGGATTGCCTCCTCATTTCTGCTTGCATAAATTGCTCTTGCCTGAAATTTTGCTCCTTGCCTGAATTGCCTTGCCTTGCCTGGCCTGGAATTGCCTTGTCTTGACTTTTGCCTTGCCTGGAATTGTTTTGCCTTGCCTTGCCTGAATTGCCTTGCCTTGCCTCACTGGATTGCCTTGCCTTTTTCTGTCTTGACTTGCCTTGTCTTGCTTTGGATTGTCTTGTTTTGCCTTGTTGCCTTCCTGGAATTGCCTCCCTGCTTTCCTGGGATTGCCTGCCTGGATGCCTTGCCTTGCCTTGCCTTGCCTTGCTGGATTGCTTGCCTCATTGCCTTGTTTGCCTAAAATTGTTTTGCCTGAAATTGCTTGCCTGCCTTGCCTGCCTTGCCTGGAATTGCCTTGCCTTGCTTACCTGGTATTGCCTTGCCTTGCCTGAAATTTTTGCCTGTTGCCTTTGCCCCTTGCCTCAGTTGTCTTGCCTGTTGCCTTCCTTGCCTTTTATTACTTGCCTGATTGTCTTTCCTTGCTTTCTTGCCTGGAATGCCTTGCCTTGTTCTGCCTTGACTTATCTTGCCTTGCCTGGGACTGCCTAGCCTTGCCTTGCTTTTGCCTGGAATTGCCTTCCTTGCTTCCTGGATTGCCCCTGGATTGCCCACCTTGTCTTGCCTGAATTTGCCTTGCCTTGCCTTGCCTCTTCTGGTGTTGCCTTGCCTTGCCTTGCCTGTTGTCTTGCCTGGATTGCTTGCTTCCTGCCTGAATGATTGCCTGAATTGCCTTACCTTTTGTCTGCTGCCTGCCTGAATGCCTGCCTTGCCTTGCCTGGAATTGCCTTGTTTTGCTTTTGTCTTACCTTGTCTTGCCTTGCCTTGCCTTGCCTGCCTGTCTTGCCTTTTTCTGAATTGCCTTGCCTAAAGAATTGCCTGTCTTATCTGCCTGGAATTGCTCCTTGTCTTGCCTGCTTGCCTTGCCTTGCCTTCCTTGCCTTGCCATTCTGCCTTGCCTTGCCTGGATTGCCTTGCCTTTCTGTCTTGCCTGTCTTGCCTGAATGCCTGTCTTGCCTGACTGCCTTTGCCTCCCTGTCTTGCGCCTTTACCTGTCTTGCCTGCCTGTCTTGCCTGGTACTTGCCAAACTGTTTGCCTGCTGGACTGTTTTCTGCTTCCTCTTGCCTTGTCTGAATTGCCTGTCTGCCTGGAATTGCCACCCTTGCCTGACTTCTTGCCTTGCCTTGCCAATTGCTTCTGACTTGCCTTGCCTGAATTGCCTTGCCTTCCTTGCCTGGAATTGACTTTCCCGAATTGCCTTGTATTGTCTTGCCTTTTCTTGCCTTGAATTGCCTTGCCTTGCCAATTGCCTTTCCTTCCTTTCCCTGCCCTGATTGCCTTGCCTTGCCTTCTCCTCTGGTCTTGCCTTGCCTTGCCTTGTCTTGCCTTCTGAAATTGTCTTGCCTTGCCTTGCCTTGCTCTTCCTTGCCTGGGATTGCCTCCTCATTTCTGCTTGCATAAATTGCTCTTGCCTGAAATTTTGCTCCTTGCCTGAATTGCCTTGCCTTGCCTGGCCTGGAATTGCCTTGTCTTGACTTTTGCCTTGCCTGGAATTGTTTTGCCTTGCCTTGCCTGAATTGCCTTGCCTTGCCTCACTGGATTGCCTTGCCTTTTTCTGTCTTGACTTGCCTTGTCTTGCTTTGGATTGTCTTGTTTTGCCTTGTTGCCTTCCTGGAATTGCCTCCCTGCTTTCCTGGGATTGCCTGCCTGGATGCCTTGCCTTGCCTTGTCTTGCCTTGCCTGAATTGCCTTGCCTGTCTTGCTTGGCCCAAAATTGCCTGTCTTGTGTGCCTGTCTTAAATGCCATGCCTTGCATGGGATCACTGCCTTGCCTGACTGCCTTGCCTTGGCCTTACCCTTGCATTGCCTGTGTCTCTTTCTGCCTGACTGCCTTGCCTTGCACACCTTGCCCTGTCTTGCCTGGATTGCCTTGCCTGAATTGTTTATTCCTTGCCTTGCCTGTTTGTCTCCTGTACTTGCCTTGCCTTACCTGGGATTGATTTGCCTTGCCTTGCCTTGCTTTTGAAATGTCCTTGCCTTGCCTGGAATTGCCTTCCAATCTCTTGACTTGCTTTGCTTAAGATTGCCTTGCCTTAACTTGCCTGATATTGTCTTGCCTGAATTGTTTTGCCTTTCTTTGCCTGGGATTTCCTTGCCTTGACTGTCCTTGCCTGTATCTTGCTTTTTTCTGCCTGAATTGCCTTGCCTTGCCTGGGATAGCCTTGCCTTGCCTTGCCTTCCCACCTGATTGCCTTGCCTTGCTTGATTGCCCAGCCTGGGATTGCCTTCCTGTCTTGCCTGAATTTTGCCTTGCCTTGCCTGTCTTGTGAATTGCCTTGCCTTCATGTTGCCTTGCCTTGCCTGGGATTGCCTTGCCTTGCTTCCCTGAATGTATGGACTCCCTTGCCTTGTCTTGCCTGGGATGCCTTGCCTTGCCTCTTGCCTTGTGGATTGCCTTGCCTTGCCTTGTCTATTGCCTTGCCTTGTCTTGATTAACCTTGCCTGAATTGTTTTGTCTTTCCCTTGCCTCAGTTTGTCTTGCCTGGGATCCTTGTCTTGCCTGGAATTTTGCCTTGCCTTGTTTGCCTTGCCTTGCAGATTGTTTTGCCTTTCCTTGCCTGACTGCCTTGCCTTGCCTGATTGCCACCCTTTCTTCCTTGCCTTTTATTGCCTTGACTCCTTGCCTTGCCTGTCTTGCCTGGGATTGCCTTGCCTCCTTACCTGGTATTGCCTTGCCTTGCCTAATTTTTTTTTTTGCATCACCTTGTTTTGCCTAGCCTGAATTGCCTTGCTGGAATAGCCTTGCCTTGGCTTGTTTTGCCTGGCCTGGCTTTTCCTTGCCTATAATTCCCTTGCCTTGTTTGCCTGGAACTGATCTTTTTGAATTGCTTGCCTGAAATTTCCCTGTCTTTGTCTGCCTTTTTTTGCCTGATTCTATTGTTTCTTGCCTTGACTTGCCTTGCCTGAATTGCCTCTTGCCTTGCCTGGGATTGCCTTGTTTTGCTTGCCTTACCTTGCCTTGCCTTGCCTTGTCTTGCCTTGCCTTGCCTTGCTTTTTCTTGCCTTGCCTTGACCTGGACCTCACCTTGCCTTATCTGCCTGAATTGCCTTGCCTGTCCTGCCTTGCTTGCTTGCCTTGCCTTGCCTCTTCTTGTTTGATTGCCTTGCCTTGCTTTCCTGGCTTGCCTTGTCTGCCTTGCCTGCCTTGCCTGGAATTGCCTTGCCTTCTGTTGCCTGCCTGGCCTTGCCTGTCTGCTGCCTTGCCTTGCCTTGCCTTGCTTGCTTGCCTTGCTGGTATTGCCTTGCCAATTTTTGCCTTTTTTGCCTTCTTGCCTGATTGCCTTGCCTTGCCGAATTGCTTGCCTTGCCTGAATTGCTTTTCTGTTGCCTTGCCTTGCCTTGAAAGCCTTTCCTGGAATTGCCTTTCCTTGCCTGGAATGTCTTGCTGCCTTCCCTTTCCTGGAATTGCCTTGTCCTTGCCTTCTGCCTTAACTGGAATTTTGCCTTGCCTGGGTTTGCTTGCCTTGCCTTGTTTTGCCCTGCTGAATTTTCTGCCTTGCATTGTTTTGCCTTGCCTTGCAATTGCCTTCCTTGCCTTGCCTTGCCTGGAATTGCCTTGCCTTGCCTGTTGTCTTGCTGAATTGCCTTTGCCCTTGCTGCCTTTACCTGTTTTTGCCTGCCTTGCCTGCTTCTGCCTGCGGCCTTGCCTTCCCTTTGAAATTGCCTGCCTGTCTTGCCTTGTATTCCTGCTTGCCTTTTGTTTCTTGGATTGCCTTGCCCTGACTTTGCTTGCCTTGCCTGGATTGCCTGCTTGCCTTACCTTGCTTGCCTTGCCTCTGGAATTGCCTGCCTGGATTGCCTTGCCTTGCCTGACTGTCTTGCCTGCCTTCTGCTTGCTTGCCTTCCTTGCCTGGAATTGCCTGCTTGCCTTGCCTTGACTTGCCTGATTGCCTTGCCTGCCTTGCCTGTCTTTCCTGGAATTGCCTTGCCTTGCCTTGTCTTTCTGTTTGCCTTGCCTTGCCATTTGCTTTGCCTTTCTTGCTTAAATTGCCTTGCCTTGTTTTGCTTTTCCTTGTCCTTTCCTCACCCTTGCCTGCCTTGCCTCTTGCTTGCCTGAATTGCCTTCTTGCTTCCCTGAATTGCCTTGTTGCCTGCCTTGTTGCCTGCCTCCCTCTTTGCCTCCTTGCCTGCCTGGGATTGCCTTTGCTTCCTGGACCTGCCTTGCCTGGACTTGCCTTGCCTTGCCTGGATACCTTGCCTTGCCTTGCTGCCTTGCCCTGCTGTAATTTCCTTCTGCCTGGCCTGCTTGCCTGAATTGCTTGCCTTGCCTGCCTGCTTGGCCTTACCTTGCCTTGTCTTGCCTGATTTTCTTTTGCCAAACCCTGTCTTGTTTGAAATTGCCTTGCCTTGCCTTTCCTTGCCTGTCTTGCCTGAATTGCTTTCCTTGTTGGAATTGCCTTGCCTTGCCTTGCCTTGCCTGCCTTGCCTTGCCTTCCCTTTCCTTGCTGGGATTCTTGCCTTGCCTTTTGTGAATTTCCTGCCTGGAATTTTTGCCTGCTTGCTTGTCCTGGTTGCCTTGCCTTGCCTTGAATTGCCTTGCTTGCCCTGCCTTGTCTGGATGTCTTCCTTGCCTTGCCTGCCTGGAATTGCCTTGCCTTCTTCCTGCCTTGCCTTGCCTTGTCTTGCCTTGCCTTGTCTTGCCTGAATTCCTTGCCTGTCTTGCCTTGCCTCCTCCTGCTTCTCCCTTGCTTTCTGAATTGCCTTGCTGTCCTTGCCTGGAATTGCTTTCCTTGCCTGAATTGCCTTGCCTTGCCTGCCTGGGATTGTTTTGCCTGACTTGTTGCCTTGCCTGAATTGTTTTGCCTTGTTTTGCCTGAATTGCCTTGCCTTGCCTTGCCTGGATTGCCTTGCCTTTTTCTGTCTTGCCTTGCCTTGCCTTGTTGTCTTGCCCTTCTTGCCTCCCTGGAATTGTTTTGCCTCCTGATTGCCCAGCCTGGATTCTTGCCTTGCCTTGCTTGCCTTCTGCCTTTTTGCCTTGCCTTTTCCCTCTGCCTTGTGCCTTTCCCATGCCTGGAATTGCCTTGCCTGGATTGCCTTTGCCTTACTTGACTGCTTGCCTTGCCTTGCCTGTCTTTTCCTTGCCTAGTATTCTTGCCTTGCCTTGCCTGTTTCCTTGCCTGAATGTTTATTCCTTGCCTTGCCTGGGTTTGTCTTGCCTGTACTTGCCTTGAATTGATTGATTTGCTTGCCTTGCCTTGTCTTGCCTGAATGCCTTGCCTTGCCTGGAATTGCCTTCCTGCCTTGCCTTGTTTTGCCTTGGAATTGCCTTGCCTTAACTTGCCTGAATTGTCTTGCCTGAATTGTTTTGCCTTTCTTTGCCTATTGCCTTGCCTTGACTGTCCTTGCCTTTCATCTTGCTTTTTTCTGCCTGATTGCCTTGCCTTGCCTGGGATAGCCTTGCCTTGCCTTGCCTTCCTTGATTGCCTTGTCTTGCTTGATTGCCTTGCCTGGGATTGCCTTGCTGTCTTGCCTGAATTGCCTTGCCTGCCTTGTCTTGCCTTGAGTGAATGCCTTGCCTTGCTGTCTTGCCTTGCCTGGGATTGCCTTGCCTTGCTTCTTGAATTGTTTTCCCCTTGCTTGCCTTGCCTTGCCTGGAATTGCCTTGCCTTGCTTATCTTGAATTGTATGGACTTCCCTTGCCTTGCCTTGCCTTGTCAATTGTTTTGCCTTGTCTTGCCTGCTTTTTAATTGTTTTCTTTCCTTGCCTTTTGTCTTGCCTGGATTATTTTGCCTGTTTGATTGTTTTGCCTTGTTTTGCTTGCCTTTTGCCTTGATTGTTCTGCCTTGCTTGCTGATTGCCTTGCTTGCCTGCTGCTTCTACCCTTTGCCTTGCCTTTTAGCTTGCCTTTTATTGCCTGCCTTTGCCTCTGGAATTGCCTGTCTTGCTTGCCTTTCCCAATTTGCCTTGCCTTGCCTGATTTTGCCTGAATTGCCTTGTCTTGCCTTCTTTACCCTGAATTGCCTTGCCTGTTTTGCCTTAATTGCCTTCCCTTGTTGCCTTGGATTTTGCCTTGCCTTGCCTTTTCTGCCAAAAATTGCCTCCTGAAATTGCCTTGCCTTGCCTTGCTTTTTTTTGCCTTGCCTGATTGCCTGCCTTTGGAAATTGCCTTGCCTGAATTACTCTGCCTCCTTGCCTTGACTTGCTGCCTGAATTGCTTTTGCCTGGAATTGCCTTTTGAATTGCCTTGCCTTGTTTGAATCCTTTCCTTGCCTGAACTCTGCTTGCCTTGCCTGGAATAGACTTGCCTGACTGCCTTTTTGCCCATCCTTGCTGAATTGCCTTGTTTCAAATTAAGCCTTTTTTGCCTTTTCCTGGAATTGCCTTGCCTGGTTGCCTTTCCTTGCCTTGCCTGAAATTGCCTTGCCTTGCCTTGAATTGCCTGCCTGAAATTGCCTTGCAATTATTGCCTTGCCTTGCCTTGCCTTGAATTGCCTTGCCTTGAATTCTTGCCTTGAATGCCTTTCCTTGCCTTGCCTGAATTACTTTCCTGAAATGTCTTGCCTTGCCTTGCCTTGCCTTGCCTGGAATGCCTTGCCTTGTTCTGCCTTGTTATCTTGCCTTGCCTTGCTTTGCCTTGCCTTGCTTTTGCCTGGATTGCCTTGCCTTGGGATTGCCCCTATTGCCTCACCTGATTGTCTTGCCTGGAATTGCCTTGCTGCCTTGCCTTCCTTGTTGCCTTGCCTTGCCTTGCCTGGGATTGCCTTGCCTGGATTGTCTTGCCCCTTCCCTGGATGCCTTGCCTGAATTGCCTTACCTGTGTCTGACTTGCCTTGCCTGAATTGCCTCTTGCCTTGCCTGGGATTGCCTTGTTTTGCTTTGCCTTACCTTGCCTTGCCTTGCCTTGTCTTGCCTTGCCTTGCCTTGCTTTTTCTTGCCTTGCCTTGACCTGGACCTCACCTTGCCTTATCTGCCTGAAATTGCCTTGCCTGTCCTGCCTTGCTTGCTTGCCTTGCCTTGCCTCTTCTTGTTTGATTGCCTTGCCTTGCTTTCCTGGCTTGCCTTGTCTGCCTTGCCTGCCTTGCCTGGAATTGCCTTGCCTTCTGTTGCCTGCCTGGCCTTGCCTGTCTGCTGCCTTGCCTTGCCTTGCCTTTGCTTGCTTGCCTTGCTGGTATTGCCTTGCCAATTTTTGCCTTTTTTGCCTTCTTGCCTGATTGCCTTTGCCTTGCCGAATTGCTTGCCTTGCCTGAATTGCTTTTCTGTTGCCTTGCCTTGCCTTGAAAGCCTTTCCTGGAATTGCCTTTCCTTGCCTGGAATGTCTTGCTGCCTTCCCTTTCCTGGAATTGCCTTGTCCTTGCCTTCTGCCTTAACTGGAATTTTTGCCTTGCCTGGGTTTGCTTGCCTTGCCTTGTTTTGCCCTGCTGAATTTTCTGCCTTGCATTGTTTTGCCTTGCCTTGCAATTGCCTTCCCTTGCCTTGCCTTGCCTGGAATTGCCTTGCCTTGCCTGTTGTCTTGCTGAAATTGCCTTGCCCTTGCTGCCTTTACCTGTTTTTGCCTGCCTTGCCTGCTTCTGCCTGCGGCCTTGCCTTCCCTTTGAAATTGCCTGCCTGTCTTGCCTTGTATTCCTGCTTGCCTTTTGTTTCTTGGATTGCCTTGCCTGACTTTGCTTGCCTTGCCTGGATTGCCTGCTTGCCTTACCTTGCTTGCCTTGCCTCTGGAATTGCCTGCCTGGATTGCCTTGCCTTGCCTGACTGTCTTGCCTGCCTTCTGCTTGCTTGCCTTCCCTTGCCTGGAATTGCCTGCTTGCCTTGCCTTGACTTGCCTGATTGCCTTGCCTGCCTTGCCTGTCTTTCCTGGAATTGCCTTGCCTTGCCTTGTCTTTCTGTTTGCCTTGCCTTGCCATTTGCTTTGCCTTTCTTGCTTAAATTGCCTTGCCTTGTTTTGCTTTTCCTTGTCCTTTCCTCACCCTTGCCTGCCTTGCCTCTTGCTTTGCCTGAATTGCCTTCTTGCTTCCCTGAATTGCCCTTGTTGCCTGCCTTGTTGCCTGCCTCCCTCTTTGCCTCCTTGCCTGCCTGGGATTGCCTTTGCTTCCTGGACCTGCCTTGCCTGGACTTGCCTTGCCTTGCCTGGATACCTTGCCTTGCCCTTGCTGCCTTGCCCTGCTGTAATTTCCTTCTGCCTGGCCTGCTTGCCTGAATTGCTTGCCTTGCCTGCCTGCTTGGCCTTACCTTGCCTTGTCTTGCCTGATTTTCTTTTGCCAAACCCTGTCTTGTTTGAAATTGCCTTGCCTTGCCTTTCCTTGCCTGTCTTGCCTGAATTGCTTTTCCTTGTTGGAATTGCCTTGCCTTGCCTTGCCTTGCCTGCCTTGCCTTGCCTTCCCTTTCCTTGCTGGGATTCTTGCCTTGCCTTTTGTGAATTTCCTGCCTGGAATTTTTGCCTGCTTGCTTGTCCTGGTTGCCTTGCCTTGCCTTGAATTGCCTTGCTTGCCCTGCCTTGTCTGGATGTCTTCCTTGCCTTGCCTGCCTGGAATTGCCTTGCCTTCTTCCTGCCTTGCCTTGCCTTGTCTTGCCTTGCCTTGTCTTGCCTGAAATTCCTTGCCTGTCTTGCCTTGCCTCCTCCTGCTTCTCCCTTGCTTTCTGAATTGCCTTGCTGTCCTTGCCTGGAATTGCTTTCCTTGCCTGAATTGCCTTGCCTTGCCTGCCTGGGATTGTTTTGCCTGACTTGTTGCCTTGCCTGAATTGTTTTGCCTTGTTTTGCCTGAATTGCCTTGCCTTGCCTTGCCTGGATTGCCTTGCCTTTTTCTGTCTTGCCTTGCCTTGCCTTTGTTGTCTTGCCCTTCTTGCCTCCCTGGAATTGTTTTGCCTCCTGATTGCCCAGCCTGGATTCTTGCCTTGCCTTGCTTGCCTTCTGCCTTTTTGCCTTGCCTTTTCCCTCTGCCTTGTGCCTTTCCCATGCCTGGAATTGCCTTGCCTGGATTGCCTTGCCTTACTTGACTGCTTGCCTTGCCTTGCCTGTCTTTTCCTTGCCTAGTATTCTTGCCTTGCCTTGCCTGTTTCCTTGCCTGAATGTTTATTCCTTGCCTTGCCTGGGTTTGTCTTGCCTGTACTTGCCTTGAATTGATTGATTTGCTTGCCTTGCCTTGTCTTGCCTGAAATGCCTTGCCTTGCCTGGAATTGCCTTCCTGCCTTGCCTTGTTTTGCCTTGGAATTGCCTTGCCTTAACTTGCCTGAATTGTCTTGCCTGAATTGTTTTGCCTTTCTTTGCCTATTGCCTTGCCTTGACTGTCCTTGCCTTTCATCTTGCTTTTTTCTGCCTGATTGCCTTGCCTTGCCTGGGATAGCCTTGCCTTGCCTTGCCTTCCTTGATTGCCTTTGTCTTGCTTGATTGCCTTGCCTGGGATTGCCTTGCTGTCTTGCCTGAATTGCCTTGCCTGCCTTGTCTTGCCTTGAGTGAATGCCTTGCCTTGCTGTCTTGCCTTGCCTGGGATTGCCTTGCCTTGCTTCTTGAATTGTTTTCCCCTTGCTTGCCTTGCCTTGCCTGGAATTGCCTTGCCTTGCTTATCTTGAATTGTATGGACTTCCCTTGCCTTGCCTTGCCTTGTCAATTGTTTTGCCTTGTCTTGCCTGCTTTTTAATTGTTTTCTTTCCTTGCCTTTTGTCTTGCCTGGATTATTTTGCCTGTTTGATTGTTTTGCCTTGTTTTGCTTGCCTTTTGCCTTGATTGTTCTGCCTTGCTTGCTGACTGCCTTGCTTGCCTGCTGCTTCTACCCTTTGCCTTGCCTTTTAGCTTGCCTTTATTGCCTGCCTTTGCCTCTGGAATTGCCTGTCTTGCTTGCCTTTCCCAATTTGCCTTGCCTTGCCTGATTTTGCCTGAATTGCCTTGTCTTGCCTTCTTTACCCTGAATTGCCTTGCCTGTTTGCCTTAATTTGCCTTCCCTTGTTGCCTTGGATTTTGCCTTGCCTTGCCTTTTCTGCCAAAAATTGCCTCCTGAAATTGCCTTGCCTTGCCTTGCTTTTTTTTGCCTTGCCTGATTGCCTGCCTTTGGAAATTGCCTTGCCTGAATTACTCTGCCTCCTTGCCTTGACTTGCTGCCTGAATTGCTTTGCCTGGAATTGCCTTTTGAATTGCCTTGCCTTGTTTTGAATCCTTTCCTTGCCTGAACTCTGCTTGCCTTGCCTGGAATAGACTTGCCTGACTGCCTTTTTGCCCATCCTTGCTGAATTGCCTTGTTTCAAATTAAGCCTTTTTGCCTTTTCCTGGAATTGCCTTGCCTGGTTGCCTTTCCTTGCCTTGCCTGAATTGCCTTGCCTTGCCTTGAATTGCCTGCCTGAAATTGCCTTGCAATTATTGCCTTGCCTTGCCTTGCCTTGAATTGCCTTGCCTTGAATTCTTGCCTTGAATGCCTTTCCTTGCCTTGCCTGAATTACTTTCCTGAAATGTCTTGCCTTGCCTTGAATTGCCTTGCTTGAATTGCCTTCCTTGCCTTGCCTGAAATCTTTCTGCTGCTTTTAATTGACTTGCCTTGACTTGCCTGAATTGCCTTGCCTTTTCTTGCCTGGAATTGACTTTCCCAATTGCCTTGCATTGTCTTGCCTTTTCTTCTGGGATTCTTGAATTGTCTGGCTTGCCTTGCCTTGCCTTATTGCCTTCTTGCCTGCCTGCCTTGCCTAAAATTGCCTTTCCTGGAATTGCCTCTTTTGCCTTGCCTTGACTTGTCTTGAGTTGCCTCCCTAAAATTGCCTAAATTGCTTGCTTTGCCTTGCTCACCTGAGCCTTGTTTTGCCTTGCCTGTTTGCCTCTTGCCTGAAATTGCTTTGCCTGAATTGCCTTGCCTTGCCTAGCAAAATTGCCTTGCCTTGCCTGAATTTCCCTGAATTGTTTTGCCTTTACCTCTTGTCCTTCTCTTTTCCTTGCCTGGAATTGCCTGCCTTGCCTTCCAGGAATAGCCTTGCCTGAATTGCCTTGTTTTGCCTTGCCTTGATTGAGTTGCCTGTTTCAAAACTTGCCTTGCCTTGCCTTGCCTGGCAATGACTTGGAAATTGCCTTGCCTAGCGTTGCCTTGCCTTGCCTGGAATTGCCTTGCCTTGCCTTAGCTATAATTGCCTTGCCTGAAATTGCCTTTCCCTGCCTTGTCTGGCCTTGCTTTGCCTGGAATTGCCTTTCTGGCTATTGCCTTGCCTGGAATTGTTCTGCCTTGCATTGCCAAAAGTTGCCTTGCCTGGAATTGCCTTGCCTTACATTGCCTTGCCTTGCCTGAAATTTCTTTGCCTAAAACTGCATTGCATTGTCTTACCTTGCTTTGACTAAAATTGCCTTTCCTCGGATTGCCTTTTCTTGCCTTGCCTGGAAATACGTTGTCTGGAATTGCCTTGCCTTGCCTTGCTTTAAATTGCCTTCCTTGGAATTTCCATGCCTTGCTCGAAATTTTCTTGAATTGCCTTGGCTTGCCTAGCCTGGAATGGCCCTGTCTGGCATTGCATTGCCTTGGTTTGTCTTGTTTTGCCTGAAAATGTCTTGCCTAGAATTGCGTTGCCTTTTCTTGCCTTGTCCAGAATTTCCCTGCCTGAAATTGCCCTGCCTTGCCTTTCCTGGAATAGCCTTGTGTGAATTGTCTTGTCTTGTCTTGCCTTGCCTTGACTGGAATTGCCTTGCTTGAATTGCCTTGCCTTGCCTTTCCTGGCCTGAAAATGCCTTGCCTTGCTTAGTCTTGTTTTGCCTTGACTAGAATTGCCTTGCCTGGAATTGTCTTGCCTTGCCCTAGCTGAAATTACCTTCCCTGGAAATATTTTCCTGTCTTGCCTTTAATTGCCTTGCCTTGAATTGCCTCTCTTTTCCTTGCCTTGTTTTGACTTGCCGTGACTAAAAATGGCTTTCCTGAATTTGACTTGCATTGCCGTTCTTTGCCTAAAAGAACCTTTCCTGGAATTGCTCTACATTGCCTTGCCCTGACTTTCCTGCAATTGACTTGCCTAGAATTTTGCTGCCTTCCCTTGCCTTGCCTTGCCTAGAATTGCCTTTCCTGGAATAGCCTTGCCTTGCCTTGCCTTGTCTTGTCTTGCCTTGCCTGTATTTCTTGCTTCAATCACCTGCTGGCCCCTGTTCTCTTGCTTTTCCCTCACCTGGAATTCTGCCTTGCCTGAATGCCTTGCCTGGAATTGCCTTGCTTGCCTTGAAGGAATTGCCTTGTTCAAATTGCCTTGCCTTGCCTTCCTGAAGCCTGGAATCTCTCCTGCCTGCTGGAATGTCTGCCTGGGATGCCTTTCCCTCTTGTCTTGCCTTGCCTGAATCCTTGCCTGCCCTGTCTGCCTTGAATGCTGCCTGCCTGTCTTCCCTTTGCTGGAATTGCGCCTTCATTGCTGGAACTGCCTTCTGAATCCCTTTACTGCCTTGACTTGCCTCAAACCTTGATAGAATTGCTTGTTTGCCTACTTTTTGCCTTGCCTGGAACTCCTTTACCTTTCCTTGCCTTGCCTGAAATTTTCTTGTCTGGAGTTGCCTTGCTTTGTCTTGCCTTGCCTTGCCTGGAATTGCCTTGCCTTGCTTTGCCTTACCTTGTCTGAAATCGCCTTCCATGGAATTTCCTTTTTGCTTTGCCTTGTCATGCCTCGAATTGCCTTGTTTGAAATTTCCCTGTGTTGCCTTGCCTTGAATTGCCTTGTCTGGAGTTTCACTGCTCTGACTTGCTTTTCCTTACCTCGAATTGCCTAGTCTGGAATTGGCCTGCCTAGCCTTTTTTTGCCTGGCCTGGAATGCCCTTGCAAGCAATTGCCATGCTTTGTTTTGCCTGAAATTTTTTTTGCCTTGCCAGGTTTTCTTGCATTACCTTGTCTTGCATGACCTGGAATTGCCCTGTCTGCAATTGCCTTGCTTTGGCTTTCCTTGCCTTGGCTTGTCTTGCCTTGCCTGAAATTGCATTGCCTAGAATTGCCTTCACTTCCCTTGTCTGAAATTGCCCTGTCTTGGATTGCCCTGCCTTGTCTTGCCTTGCCTGAAGTTACCCTGCCTGAAATTGCCTGTCTTGCCTTACCTTGCCAGGAATTGCCTTGTTCTGCCTTGCCTTTTCTTGTCTGGAGTTGCCTTGCTTTGTCTTGCCTTGCCTTGCCTGGAATTGCCTTGCCTTGCTTTGCTTACCTTGTCTGAAATCGCCTTCCATGGAATTGCCTTTTTTTGCCTTGCCTTGTCATGCCCTGAATTGTCTTGTTTGAAATTCCCTGTGTTGCCTTGCCTTGAATTGCCTTGTCTGGAGTTTCACTGCTCTGACTTGTTTTTCCTTACCTCGAATTGCCTAGTCTGGAATCCTGCCTAGTCTTTCTTGCTGGCCTGAATGCCTTGCAAATCCATGCTTTGTTTTGCCCAATGCCTGAAAATTTGCCTCTGCCTTTTCTGCCCTGTCTTGCATGACCTGAATTTCCTGTCTGCAACTTCTGTTTCTTCTTGCCTCCTTGTCTTGCCTTGCCTGAAATGCTTGCCCAGAACTGCCTCCTTCCCTTGTCTAAAATTGTCCTGCCTTGGATTGCCCTGACTTGCCTTGCCTGAAGTTATCCTGCCTGAAATTGCCTGTTTTGCCTTACCTTGCCAGGAATTGCCTTCTTCTGCCTTGCCTTGCCTTGCCTGGAATTGATTTGCCTAAAATTGCCTTGCCTGAAATGTCTTGTTTGGAATTCCATGCCTGTTGAAAATTCCCTTGCATTGTGTCTTGCCTTGCCTAACCTGAATTGCTGTCTGGAACTGTCTTGCCTTGCTTGTCTTGTTTGAACTGACTTGTCTGTCTTGTTTTGTCTGGAATTTTCCTGCCTGAAATTATCTGCCTTGTCTTGCTTGCCTGAAATTGCCCTGCCTGAAACTGTCTTGCTGCCTGCCTCCTGAATCCCTGTACTGCTTGCCTGCCTCTGAAATTGACTTTCCTGAAATTGCCTTGCCTGGCTTGCCTTGCCTTGCTTTCCCTTCCCTTGCCTTGCCTTGCCTGGAATTGCCTTTCCTTTCCTTTTCTTAATTTTCTTTGCCTTTTTGCCTTGCCTGGCATTGTCTTTTCTTGCCTGGAATTTTTTTTGCATTGCCGTGCTTTGCCTAGCCTGGAATTGTCCTGCCTGGAATTGCCTTGCCTTGCCTTGCCTGTAATTGCCTGGCCTTGTCTTGCCTGGAACTGACCTTCCTTGCATTACCTTGCCTGAAATTTTCCTGCATGGAATTGCACTGCCTTGTCTTGCCTTGCCTTGCTTGGAATTGCCTTGCCTTTTTTTGCCTGGAATTGAGTTTCTGAATCGCCTAGCATTGTCTTGCCTTTCCTTGCATAAATTTTTCTTGCCTGAAATTGCCTTGTTTGGAATTGCCTAGCCTGAAATTGCCTTGCCTTAAATTGCCTTGCCTGAAATTGACTCTCCTTGCCTTGCTGTGCCTAAAATTGACTATCATGAAATTGCTTTGCATTGCCTTGCCTTGCCTAAAAGAGCCTTGCCTAGAATTGCCCTACATTGCCTTGCCCTGCCTAGCCTGGAATTGTCTTGCCTAGAATTGCTGGGAATTGGCCTGCCTTGCCTTTAATACCCTTGCCTGAAATTTTTTTGTCTTGCTGGGAATTTTCTTTCATTGTCTTTCCTTGCCTAGCCTGAAATTGCCCTGTCTGGAATTGCCTGGCTTTGGTTTGCCTTGCCTTGCCCAGAATTGCCTTGCCTGAAATTGTCTTGCCTTGACTTGCATTGTCTGAATTGTCTTGCCTTGCCTTGAATTGCCCTGCCTTGCCTAAAATTGCTCTGTCTGCCATTGCCCTGACTTGCCTTGCCTTGCCTGGAATTTCCCTGCCTTGCCTGAAATTTCTTTGCCTTGTCCTGCCTTGCCTGGATTTGCCTTGCCTGTAATTCTTAGCCTTGCCTGTATTTTGCCTGAATTGCCGCATTGACCTTGTCCAGGAATTTGCCTGGAATTGCCTAGCTTTGCCTTGACTTGTATTGCCTTGCCTGAAATTGCCTTGACTTTTCTGGTCTTGCCTGGAATTTCCTTGGCAATTGCCTTGTCTTGTCTTCCCTTGCCTTGCCTATAATTATTTAGCCTGGAATAGCCTTGCCTTATTTTGTGTGCATTGTTTCCTTTTGAAATTGCCCTGACTTGCCTTATGTGAAATTGCCTTGCCTGCAATTGCCTTGTCTTTTCTTTCCTTGCATGGAATTGCCTTTCCTGCAATTGCCTAGCTTGGAATTGCCTTGCCTTGCCTGGAACTGTCTTGCCTGTATTTTCCTTGTCTTGCCTTGCCTTGCCTTGCCTTGCCTAGAATTGCCTAGCCTGAAATTGCCTTGACATTTTTTGCCTTGAATTTCTTTGCCTTCTCTGTAATTGCCTTGCCTTGCCTGGAATCTTTGCCTTCTGTCTAGCCTGAATTGCACTGCCTGGAATTGCCTTTCTGTCTTGTATTGCCTGGAATTGCTTGCCTGAATTGTCTTGCCTTGTCTTGCAACTGATCTTTCTATTAATTTGCTTAAAATTTTCCATCCTGGAATTGCAGTTTTGCCTTTCCTTGCCTTGCCTTACTTGGAATTGACTTTCCCAGAATTGCCTGCATTGTCTTCTTGCCTTGCATGGAATTGCCTTCCTGCCTTGCTTTGGAATTGCCTTGCCTTGCCTGGAACTGTCTTGCCTTGCCTAGAATTGTCTAGCCTGAAATTGCCTTGACTTTTCTTGACTTGAATTTCTTTGCCTTCTCTGTAATTGCCTTGCCTTGCCTGGAATTCTTTTGCATAGCCTTGCTAGCCTGAATTGCCTGCCTGGAATCTGCTTGCTTGTCTTGCTTGCCTGGAATGCCCTGCCTGAATTGCTTGCCTTGTCTTGCCCATAACTGACCTGCTTTCTATTAATTTGCTTAAAATTTTCCAGCCTGGAATTGCACTGCCTTGCCTTTCCTTTCCTTGCCTTACTTGGAATTGACTTTCCCAGAATTGCCTTGCATTGTCTTGTCTTTCCTTGCATGGGATTGCCTTGTCTGAAATTGTCATGCCTGAAATTGTCTAGCCTTGTCTTGCTTTGTGTAGCCTGAAATTGCCTTGCCTAGAATTGCCTCTCCTTGCCTTGTCTTGCCTTTCCATGCCTAAAATTGACTTTCCTGAAATTGCTGTGCATTGCATTGCCTTGGCTAAAAGAGCCTTGCCTGGTATTGCTCTACATTGCCTTGCTTGCTTTGCCTGGAATTGCCTTGCCTAGAATTGAGCTGCCTTCCCTTGCCTTGCCTTTCCTAGAATACCCATGGCTGGAATTGGCTTGCTTTGCCTTGCCTGGAATTTCCTTCCTTGAAATTTTCTTGCATTGCATTGCCTTGCCTTGCCTGAAATTTCCCTGCCTTGTCTTCCCTGGAGTAGCATTGCCTGGAATTGCCCTGTGTTGCCTTGCCTTGACTGGAGTTGCCTTGTTTAGAATTACCTTGCCTTAAATTTTCTCACCTGGAATTGCTTTGCCTAGAATTTCCTTGTCTTGCATTGCCTTGCTTTGCCTGATCTGGAATTGCCTTGTTTTGCCTTAGCTGGAATTACCTTGTCTGAAATTGCCTTTCCCTGCTTTGTCTTGCTTTGCCTTGACTGAATTGCCTTTTTGGCAAATGCTTTGCATGAAATTGCCCTGCCTTGCCTGGAATTCTTTTGCCTCAAATTGCCTTTCCTTGCCTTGCTGCACTTACCTTGTCTGTAATTGCCTTGCCTTGCCTTGCTTTGTCTTGCCTGGAAATGTCTTACCTTGCCTTTCCTGAAATAGCCTTGCCTGGAATTGCCCTTTTTGCCTTGCCTTGCCTTGCCTTGAATTGCCTTGTTTTGCCTGAATTGCCCTGCCTTGCCTTGCCTGAATTGCCTTGCCTTGCCTTGTTTTGCCTTGCCTGAATTGCCTTGCCTTGCCTTGCCTTGCCTTGTTTTGCCTTGCCTGAATTGCCTTGTTTTGCCTTGCCTGGAATTGCCTTGCCTTGTCTTGCCTTGCCCAGCCTGGAATTGCCTTGTCTGAATTGCCTTGCCTTTTTGCCTTGCCTGAATTGTCTTGCCTTGCCTTGCCTGAATTGCCTTGCCTGAATTGCCTGCCTTGCCTTGCCTTGCCTTGCCTGAATTGCCCTGCCTTGCCTTTCCTGGAATTGCCTTGCCTTACCTTGTTTTGCCTGCAATTGCCTTGCCTACCCTTGCCTGGAATTTACTTTTCTGTAATTGTTTTGCACTGACTTGTCTTGCCAGAAATTTTCTTGCCTGGAATTGCCTATCCTTGCCTTGCCTTGCCTGGAACTGCCTTTTCTTGCCTGGAAATTCCTCGCCTTGCCTTTCCTGAAATATACTTGCCTGGAATTGCCCTTTTTTGCCTTGCCTTACTTTGCCTCAAATTGCCTTGTCTGAAGTTGCCCTGCTTTGTCTTGCCTTTCCTTACCTCGAATTGCCTTGCCTCGAATGCCCTTGCCTGGAATTTTCATGCCTTGCCTTGTCTGAAATTTCCGTGCCTTAAATTTTCTTGCCTTGCTGGGAGTCTTCTTGCATTGCCTTGCCTTGCCTAGCCTGGAATTGCCTTGTCTGGAATTGCCTTGCCTTACCTAAAATTTCCTTGTGTATAATTTCCTTGCCTTTTCTTGTCTGAAATTGCCCTGCCTGGAGTTGCCCTGCCTTGCCTTGCATTGCCTGAAATTGCCCGGTCTGGAATTGCTCTGCCTTGCCTTGCCTTGTTTGGAATTGCCTTGCCTAGAATTGCATTGTCTTACCTTACCTTGCCTTGTCTGGAATTGCCTTTCCTTACCTTGCCTTGTCTGGAATTGCCTTTCCTTACCTTGCTTGGAATTACCTTTCCTGGAGTTGCCTTGCCTGAATTGCCTTGCCTGAATTGCCTTTTGCCTTGCCTTTTGCCTTGCCTGAATTGCCTTGCTTGGAATTTCCTGCCTTGCCTTGCCTGGAATTGTTTTGCCTTGCCTGGAATTGTTTTGCCTGAATTGCCTTGCCTTGCCTTTCCTGAATTGCCTTGTCTGGAATTGCCTTGTTTTGCCTTGCCTGGAATTGTTTTGCCTGAATTGCCTTGCCTTGTCTGAATTGCCTTTCCTTGCCTTGCCTGAATTGCCTTTTGCCTTGCCTGGATTTGCTTGCCTAGACTTGCCTGAAATTTACTTGCCAGGAAATGTCTTGCAGTAACTTGCCTTGCCTTGTCTGAATTGCCTTGCCTTTCCTGGAATTGTCTTGTCTTGACTTGCCTGGAATTGCCTTGACTTTCCTGTCTTTGCCTAGAATTGCCTTTCCTGGTATTGCCTTGCCTTGCCTGAAATTGTCTACCCTGGAATTGCCTTTCCTTGTCTTGCCTGGAATTGCCTTGTCTGAATTGCCTTGCCTTGCCTTGTCTTGCCTTGCCTTGCCTTGCCTTGATTTGCCTTTCCTGAATTGCCTTGCCTTGTTTGGAATTGCCTTGCCTGCCTTTGCTTGTTTTGTTTTGCCTGAATTGTCTTTTCCTGCCTTGCCTAGCCTGGAATTGCCTTGTCTTGCCTTACCTTACCTTGCCTTGCCTTGCCTTGCCTTGACCTGCCTGGAACTGCCTTCTGTGGATTTGCCTTGTCTTACCTTGCCTTTTCTTTCCTTGCCTGGTATTGCCTTGCCTTGCCTTGTCTGAATTGCCTTGCCTTTGCCTTGCCTTGCCTAGCCTGGAATTGCCTTGTCTGAATTGCCTTGTCTTGCCTGAATTGCCTTTCCTTACCTTGCCTTGTCTGGAATTGCCTTGCCTAAAATTGCCTTGCCTTGCCTTGCCTTGTCTGAATTGTCTTGCCTTGCCTTGCCTTGCTTGCCTTGCCTTGCTTGCCTTGCCTTTGCCTTGCCTTTCTTGCCTTGTCTTTTTGAAATTTTTGTGTTGTTTTGCTTTGCCTAGATTGGAATTGACCTGCCTGCAATTGTTTTGCCTTGGCTTGCCTTGCCTTGCCTAAAATTGCCTTGCCTTGTCTTGCCTGGAATTGCCTTTCTTTGTCTTGCCTTGCCTGGAATTGCCTTTCCTTGCCTGGAATTGTCTTGCCTTGTTTTGTCTTGCCTGAAATTGCCTTGCCTGGAATTTCCTGGAATTGCCTTGCCTTGTTTTGCCTGAAATTGCCTTGCCTTTTTCTTTCCTTGCCTGGTATTGCCTTGCCTGGAATTGCCTTGCCTGAATTGCCTTGCCTGAATTGTCTTGCCTTGCCTTGCATTGCCTTCCTTGCCTGGAATTGCCTTGCCTGAATTGCCTTGCCTTGCCTTTTCTTGCCTTGCCTGAAATTGCCTTTTCTTGCCTTGCCTTGCCTGCCTTGCCTGAATTGCCTTGCCTTGCCTTGCCTGGAATGCCTTGCCTTGTCTTGCCTGAATTGTCTTGCTTGGGATTTGTCCTGCCCAGAATTGCCTTGCCTTGCCTTGCCTTTTCTTGCCTGAATTGCCTTGCTTGCCTTGCCTTGCTTGCCTTGCCTGAATTGTCTTGCCTTGTTTTGCCTGGAATTGCCTTGCATTGTCTTGTCTTGCCTTGCCTGGAATTGACTCTCCTTGCCTTGCCTTGTTTTGCCTGAAATTGCCTTGCCTTACCTTTCCTGCCTGAATTGCCTGCCTGAATTGCCTGCCTTGCCTTGTTTTGTCTGAAATTGCCTTGCCTGGAATTTCCTTGCCTTGCCTTTTCTTGCCTTGCCTTTTCTTGCCTTGTCTTGCTTTGCCTGGAATTGCCTTGCCTTGTCTTGCCTTGCCTTGCCTGCCTGAATTGCCTGCCTTGCCTTGCCTTTTCTTGCCTTGCCTGAATTGCCTTGCTTGCCTTGCCTTGCCTTTTCTTGCCTTGTCTTGCCCAGAATTGCCTGCCTTGTCTTGCCTGAAATTGCCTTGCCTGAATTGCCTTGCCTTTTCTTGCCTTGCCTTGTCTTGCCTTGCCTTGCCTGCCTTGCCTGAATTGCCTTGCCTTGACTGAAATTTCCTGCCTTGCCTTGCTTGCCTTGCCTGAATTGTCTTGCCTTGCCTTGCCTTTTCTTGCCTTGCCTGAATTGTCTTGCTTTTTCTTGCCTGGAATTGCCTTGCCTGAAATTGCCTTGTCTTGCCTTGCCTTCACTGGAATTGCCTTGTTTTGCCTGAAATTGCCCTGCCTTGCCTTGCCTTTTCTTGCCTGGAATTGCCTTGCCTAGAATTGCCTGCCTTGCCTTGCCTTGCCTGGAATTGCTTGCCTGGAATTGCCTTGCATTGCCTTTCCTTGCCTAGTCTGGAATTCACCTGTCTGTAATTGCCTTGCTTTGGCATGCCTTGCCCTGCCTGGAATTGCTTGCCTGAATTGCCTTGTTTTGCCTTGCCTGAAATTTTCCTGCCTGAATTGCACTGCCTTGCCTTGCCTCAAATTGCCTTGCCTGGAATTGCCTTGCCTGAAATTTGCCTGCCTTGCCTTGCCTTGCCTGAATTGTCTTGCCTTGCCTTGCATTGTCTTGTCCTTGCCTTGCCTTGCCTTGCCTTGCCTGGAATTGCCTTGCTTGCCTTGTTTTGTCTGAAATCGCCTTGCCTTGCCTTGTTTTGCCTGAAATTGCCTTGCCTTGAATTGTTCTTTATCCGTTGCCTTGCCTTGCCTCTAATTGCCTTGCTTGGAATTTTCCTGCCTTGCCTTGCCTCAAATTGCCTTGCCTGGATTGATCCTACTTCACCTTGCCTTTTCTTACTTCATATTGCCTTGCCTGAAATTTGCCTGCCTTGCCTCATTTTGCCTTGCCTTGAATTCGCTTGCCTGGAATTTTTTTTTGCCTTTCTGGGAATTTTCTTGCATTGCCTTTCCTTGCCTAGTCTGGAATTCACCTGTCTGTAATTGCCTTGCTTTGGCATGCCTTGCTTGCCTGGAATTGCCTTGCCTAGAATTGCCTTGCCTGGTCTTGCCCATAACTGACCTGCCTTGCATTACCTTTTCTGAAATTTCCCTGCCTGGAATTGCACTGCCTTGCCTTGCCTTGCCTGGAATTGCCTTGCCTTTTCTTGCCTGGAATTGACTTTTATGGAATTGCCTTGCATTGCCTTGTCTTTCCTTGCATGGGATTGCCTTGCCTGGAATTGTCTTGCTTGGGATTTGTCCTGCCCAGAATTGCCTTGCCTTGCCTTGTGTTTCCTTGCATTGCCTGGAATTACCTATCCTAAACTTGCCTTGAATTACCTTGCTTGAATTGCCTTGCCTGGAATTGACTCTCCTTGCCTTGCCTTCACTTGCCGTGGGTAGAATTGAATTTTCTAAAATTGCCTTGCATTGCCTTGCCTTGCCTAAAAGAGCCTTGCCTGGAATTGCCCTATATTGCCTTGCCCTGCCTTGCCTGAAGTTGCCTTACCTTGCCTTGCCTGGAATTTTCTTGCTTTGAATTGACTTGCATTGCATTGCCTACCATTGTCTTGCTTTTTCTTGCCTGGAATTGTCCTGCCTTGACTTCCCTGGAATAGCCTTGCGTGGAATTGACTTGTCTTGTCTCGCCTTGACTGGAGTTGCTTTCTTTCAAATTGCCTTGCCTTGCATTTCCTTTCCTGAAATTGCCTTGCCTTGCCTTGCCTTCACTGGAATTGCCTTGTCTGGAATTGCCTTGGCTTGCCATAGCTGGAATTTCCTTGTTTGGAATTGTTTTTCTCTGCCTTGTCTTGCCTTGCCTTGCTTGGAATTTTCTTACCTTGCCTTGACTGGAATTGTCTTGCCACAAATTGCCTTTCCTTGCCTTGTTTGAAAATACCTTTTCTGAAGTTGCCTTGCCTTGCATAGCCTGAAATTTTCCTGCCTGAATTGCCTTGCTTGAATTGCCTTGCCTGGAATTGTCTTGCCTGGAATTGCCTTGTTTTGCCTTGCCTTGTCTTGCCTTGCCTGGAATTGCCCTTCCTTGCCTTGCCTTGACTGAAATTTTCCTGCCTGAAATTGCCCTGCCTTGCCTTGCTGTTCCTGGAATTTCCTTGCTTTGCCTTGCCTTGCCTTGCCTTGACGTGCCTAAAATTGACTTTTCTGAATTTTCCTTGCTTTGCCTTGCCTTGCCTGAAAGAGCCTTGCCTGGATTTTCTCTATGCACTTGCCTGCCTTGCCTGGAATTTTCTTGCTTAGATTTGCCCTGCCTTGCCAGGAATTGCCTTGCTTGAATTGCCTTGCATTGCATTGCCTTCCCTTGCCTGAAATTGCCTTGCCTTGTCTTTCCTTGTTTTGCCTGGAATATTCTTACCTGGAATTTTTTTGCCTTGCTTTGCCTTGCATTGCCTTGCCTGGAATAGACTTGCCTTGCCTTGACTTGATTGGAATTGTTTTGCTATGCGTTGTCTTGCCTTGCCTGGAATTGCCTTGCATTGCCTTGTCTGAAGTTGTCTTCCCTGGAATTACCTTGCCTTGCCTTACCTGGAATTGCCTTGCATGGGATGGTCTTTCCCTGCCTTCTCTTCCATTATTTTTCTGAATTCCCTTTCTGGCAATTGTCTTGCCTGGAATTGCCCTGCCTTGCATTGCCTAGAGTTGCCTTCCCTAAAATTGCCTTGCCCTACCCTACCTAAAGTTGCCTCTCTGAAATTGCCTTTCTCTGCCTTGTCTTGCCTTGCCTTACCTGCAATTGTATTTCTTGAAATTGCCTTGCCTACAATTGCACTTCTTTGCCTTGCCTTCCCTTGCCTGGAATTGCCTTGCCTGGCATTGTCTTGTATTGCCTTGCCTTGCCTTGCCTAGAATTTTCTTACCTAGAATTGCCTTGCCTGAAATTGTCTTACCTTGCCTTACCTGGAATTGCCTTGCATTGCCTTGCTTTTCCTTGCCTGGAATTGCCCTGCCTCGCTTTCTCTGGAATAGACTTGCCTGGAATTGCCTTGCCTTGTCTTGCCTTGACTAGAGTTGCCTTGTTTTCAATTGCCTTGCCTTGATTTCCCTCGCCTGGAATTGCCTTGCCTAGAATTCCCTTGCCTTGTGTTGCCTTACCTTGACGTGACTGGAATTGCCTTGCCTTACATTGCCTTCCCTTGTTTGGAATTGCCTTGCCTAGAATTGCATTGCCTTGCCTTCCCTTGCCTTCCCTGGGATTGCCTTGAATTGAATTGCCTTTATTTGCCTTGCCCGAAATTACCTTATCTGGAATTGCCTTGCCTTGTGTTGCCTGAAATCACCTTGCCTCGAATTGCCTTTCCTGCAATTGCATTGCCTGGAATTGCCTTGCCTGAATTTGCCTTACCTTTCTTTGCCTGAAATTAACTTTCCCACAACTGCATTGCATTGCCTTGTCTTTTCTTGCATGGGATTGCGTTGCCTGGAATTGCCTTGCCTTGCCTTTGGTTGCCTTGCCTTGCCTTGTATTGCCTAGTGTGGAATTGCCTTGCCTTCCCTGGAATTGCCTTGACCAAAATTGCCTCTTTTTGCCTTGCCTTGCCTTGCATTGCCTTGTCGTGCCTAAAATTGACTTTACTGAAATTGCCTTGCCTTGCCTAAAAGAGCCTTGCCTAGAATTTCCTATATTGCCTTGCCTTGCCTAGAATTGCACTGAATTCCCTTGCCTTGCCTTGCCTTGCCTTGCCTGGTTTAGCCTAAAATTGCCTTGCCTGGAATTGCCTTGCCTTTCTTTTCCTGGAATTTCCTTGCTTGGAAGTGCCTTGCATTGCATTGCCTAGCCTTGCCTTGCTTTTTGTTGCCTGAAATTTCCCTGCTTTGCCTTCCCTGGTGTAGCCTTGCATGAAATTGCCTTGTCTTGCCTTGCCTTGACTGGAGTTGCCTTGTTCCGAATTGCCTCACCTTGCTTTCCTCACCTGAAATTGCCTTGCCTAGAATTGCCTTGCCTTGCGTTGCCTTACCATGCCTTGACTGAAATTGCCTTGCCTGTAGTTGCCTTGCCTTGCCTTAACTGGAACTGTCTTTCCTGGAATTGTTTTTCCTGATTTGTCTTCCCTTGCCTTGCCTGTAATTGCCTTTACAGCAATTGCCTTGCCTGGAATTGCCCTGCCTTGCATTGCCAAAAAATTATTTTGCCTGGTATTGCCTTGCTTTACATTGTCTTGCCTTGCCTGGAATTTGTTTGCCTAGAATTGCACTGCCTTGCCTAACCTTGCCTTTACTGGAGTTGCCTTGCCTCGAATTGCCTTTTCCTGCCTTGCCTGAAATTGCCTTGCCTGAAATTGCCTTGGCTTGCCTTGCCTGAAATTGCCTTGATTGGAATTTCCATGCCTTGTTGGATTTTTTTGCATTACCTTGCCTTGCCTAGCCTAAACTTGTGCAGTCTGAATTGCCTTGCCTCGGCTCACCTTGCCTTGCCTGGAATTGCCTTGCCTAGAATTGTGTTGCCTTGCCTTGCCTTGTCAGGAATTGCCATCAATGGAATTGCCCTGCCTTTTTTTGCTTTGCCTAAATTTGCCCTGCATGAAATTGCCTGTTTTGTTTTGCCTTTGATGAAATTTCCTTGCCTTGCCTTGCCTTGCCATGCCTTGTCTAAAATTGACATTCTGAAATTGCCTTGCCTTGACTTGCCTTGCTCAAAAGAGACTTGAATTGAATTTCCCTACATATTCTTTCCCTGCCTTGCCTGAAATTGCCTTGCTTAGAATTACCCTGCCTTGCCTTGCCTTGCCTCGAATTTTCTTGCGTGGAATTGCCTTTAATTCCATTGCCTTGCCTTGCCTTGCCTGAAATTGCCTTGCCTTGAAATTCCTTCTCTTGCCTTGCCTTTCCGTTAATTGCCTGAAATTTTTTTACCTGGATTTTTTTTGCCTTGTCTTGTATTGCATTGCACTGCATGGTATTGCCTTTTCTTGAATTCCCTGCCTTGCTTTGTCTGGAGTTGCCTTCTCTGGAATTGTCTTGCCTTGCCTTACCTGGAATTGCCGTGCCTGGAATTGCCTTTCCCTGCCTTCTCTTGCCTTAATTTTCCTGGAATTGCCTTTCTGGCAATTGTTTTGCCTGAAATGGCCCTGCCTTGCATTGCCTGGAGTTGCCTTCCCTGGAATTGCCTTGCCTTGCCTTACCTAAAATTGCATTGCCTGGAATTGCATTTCTTTGCCTTGTCTTGTCTTGCCTTACCTAAAATTGCCTTAGACTTCTGAATATCCCCCATGTGTGCATTATTAAGGGAGGTTCTGAAAAAATGTCCCTATGAAATAGATTGCTGACTATTCCCCAGGAGTGGATTATTCACTGAGGCTATGAATGGGAGGCAATGTGAAATAGACTCCTGATTATTTTCCAGGTGGGTTTTCTTCACATGGGCACTGAATGAGGGGCCGTGTGAGATAGACTCCTGTCTATTCCACTGGTGTGTATGATTCACTGAGGTTCTCAATGTGTGGCCAATGGAAATAGACACCTGGCTACTCCACATGTGTACCTTAATAACTGATGCTCTGAATGAATGGCCATATGAAAGAGAACCCAAATTGTTCTCCAGGTATGCATTATTCAATGAGGCTCTGAATGCAGGCCATAGGAAGTAGACTCCTGACATTTCCTCAGGTGTGTATTACTCGGTGAGACTCAGAAGGAGGGGTGATATGAAATAGACTCTCACTATTTTACAGGTATAGGTTACAGTGTGTCTCAAAATGGGTGTCCATATTAAATACCATCTCGACTATTCCCCACGTGTGTATCATTCAGTAAGGTGCTCAATGAGTGGCCATATGACATACATTCCTGAGGACTCAACAGGTGTTCATTGTTCACTTAGGCTTTGAATGAGGAGCAATATAAAGTAGACTCCTGTCTATGTCCCAGGTGTGTATAATTCACTGAGCCTCTGAATAATTGGCCTGAAAAATAAACTCCTGGCCATTACCCAGATGTGTATTATTTAGTGAGGCTCAAATTGAGTGGCCATATGAAACTGACCTCTCAGTACTCCACAGGGGTGAGTTATTCAGTGAGACTCTGAAAGAGTGGGCATATGAAATAGACTCCTGACTATTCCTCAGGTGTGCATTATTCACTGAGGCCCTGAATGTGTGGCCATTAGAAATAGAATCTTCACTATTCCCAAATTGGATAAAAAGCCAAAACCCATCGGTGTGCTGTATCCAGGAAACCAAACTCATATGCAAAGATACACAAAGGCTCAAAATAAAGGGATAGAGGAAGATTTACCAAGCAAATGGAGAGCAAAAAAAAAAAGCAGGAGTTGCAATTCTCGTCTCTCATAAAATAGACTAAACCAACAAAGATCAAAAGGGACAAAGGTCATTACATAATGGTAAAAGGATCGATACAACAAGAAGAGCTAATGATTCTAAATATATATGGACCCAATGCAAGGACATCCAAATATATAAGGCAAGTTCTTAATGACTTGCAAAGAGACTTAGACTCCCACACAATAATAGTGGGAGACTTTAACACTCCACTGTCAATAGCAGACAGATCAACCAGACAGAAAATTAACAAGGATATCCAGGACTTGAACTCAGACCTGGAACAAGCAAACCTGATATTTACAGAACTCTCCACCCCAAATCCACAGAATATACATTCTTCTCAGCACCACATCACACCTACTCCAAAATTGACCACATAATTGGAAGTAAAGCACTCCTCAGCAAATGCAAAACAACTGAAATCATAACAAACAGTCTCTCAGACAATAGTGCAATCAAATTAGAACTCAGAATTCAGAAAATAACTCAGAACCGCACAGCTTCATGGAAACTGAACAACTGGCTCTTGAATGTTGATTGGATAAACAATGAAATGAAGGCAGAAATAAAGAAGTTTTTTGAAACCAATGAGAACGAAGACACAACGTACCAGAATCTCTGGGACACATTTAAAGCAGTCTGTAGAGGAAAATATATAGCAATAAGTACCCACATGAGAAGAGTGGAGAGACTCAAAATAGACACACTATCGTCAAAATTGAAAGAGCTAGAGGAGCAAAATCAAAAAGCTCAAAACCTAGCCAAAGACAAGAAATAACTAAGATCAGAGCAGAACTGAAGGAGATAGAGACAAGAAAACCCTTCAAAAATCAATAAATCTAAGAGCTGGTTTTTCGAAAAGATCAACAAAATAGACAGACCACTAGCCAGACTGATAAAAAAGAAAAGAGAGAACAACCAAATAGATGCAATAAAAAACGATAAAGGGGAAATCACCACAGATTCCACAGAAATTCAAACCATCATCAGAGAATACTACAAACAACTCTATGCACATAAACTAGTAAACAAGGAATAAATGGATAAATTCCTGACGCCTGTGTCCTCCCAAGCCTAAACCAGGAGGAAGCCGAAACTATGAATAGACCAATAACAAGGTCTGAAGTTGAGGCAGCAATTAAGAGCCTACCACACAAAAAGCCCAGGTCCAGATGGGTTCACAGCTGAATTCTACCAGACACACAAAGAGGATCTGGTACCATTCTTCTGAAACTATTCCAAATAATCCAAAAGAGGAACCCTTCCCAAATCATTTTATGAGACCAACATCATCCTGATACCAAAACCTGGCAGAGACTCAACAAGAAAAGAAAACTTCAGGCCAATATCCATGATGAACATAGATGCAAAATCTTCAATAAAATACTGGCAAACCGATTGCAACAGCACATTAAAAACTTATCCATCATGATCAAGTAGGATTCATCCTGGGATGCAAGGCTGGTTCAACATACGCAAGTCTATAAATGTAATTCACCACATAAACAGAAGCAAAACAAAATCACATGATTATCTCAATTGATGCAGAGAAGGCATTTGACAAAATTCAACAGCCCTTTATGCTAAAAACCTCAATAAACTTGGTATTGATGGAACATATCTCAAAGTAATAAAAGCTATTTATGACAAACCAACAGCCAATATCATAATGAATGGGCAAAACTGGAAGCATTCCCTTTGAAATCTGGCACTAGACAAGGATGCCCTCTCTCACTCCTATTCAACATAGTACTGGAAGTTCTAGCCAGAGCAATCAGGCAAGAAAAAGAAATAAAGGGTATTCAAATAGGAAAGGTGGAAGCCAAATTGTCTCTATTTGCAGACGACATGATAGTATACCTAGAAGACCCCATCACCTCAGCCCAAAAGCTCCTGAAACTGATAAGCAACTTCAGCAAAGTCTCAGGATATAAAATCAATGTGCAAAAATCACAAGCATTCCTATACACCAATAACAGACTTAAAGAGAACCAAATCAAGAACGAACTGCCATTCACAATTGCTACAAAGAAAATAAAATACCTAGGAATACAACTCACAAGAAATGTAAGGGACCTCTTCAAGGAAAACTACAAACCACTGCTCAACGAAATAAGAGAGGACACAAACAGATGGAGAAACATTCCATGTTCGTGGTTAGGAAGAATCAATATCGTGAAAATGGCTATACTGCCCAAAGTAATTTACACAATCAATGCTATCCCCATCAAACTACCATTGAATTTCTTCACAGAACTGGAAAACCACCATGAATTTCATATGGAACCAAAAAGAGCCCGCATAGCCAAGTCAATTCTAAGCAAAAAACAACACAGTGAGGCATCACACTACCAGACTTCAAACTATACTACAAGGCTACAGTAATCAAAACAGCATGGTACTGGTACCAAAACAGAGATATAGACCAATGGAACAGAACAGAGGCATCGGAGGCAACACAACACATCTACAACCATATTATCTTTGATAAACCAGATAAAAACAAGCAATGGGGAAAGGATTCTATTTAATAAATGGTGTTGGGAAAACTGGCTAGCCATGTGCAGAAAGCAGAAACTGGACCCCTTCCTGACACCTTACACTAAAATTAACTCCAGATGGATTAAAGACTTAAACATAAGACCTGACACCATAAAAACCCTAGAAGAAAATCTAGGCAAAACCATTCAGGACATAGGAGTAGGCAAGGACTTCATGAACAAAACACCAAAAGCATTGACAACAAAAGCCAAAATAGACAAATGGGACCTAATCAAACTCACAGCTTCTGCACGGCAAAAGAAACAGTCACTAGAGTGAATCGGCAACCATCAGAATGGGAAAAATCTTTGCAGTTTACACATCTGACAAAGGCTGATATCCAGAATTTACAAAGAACTCAAACAGATTTACAGGAAAAATAAACAAGCCCATTCAAAAATGGGCAAAGGATATGAACAGAAACTTTACAAAAGAAGACATACATGAGGCCAACAAACACATGAAAAAATGCTCATCGTCATTGGTCATTAGAGAGATGCAAATCAAAACCACATTGAGATACCATCTCACGCCAGTTAGAATGGCGATCATTAAAAAATCTGGAGACAGCAGATGCTGGAGAGGATGTGGAGAAATAGGAACACTCTTACACTGTTGGTGGGAGTGTAAATTAGTTCAACCATTGTGGAAGACAGTGTGGCGATTCCTCAGGGACCTAGAAATAGAAATTCCATTTGACCCAGCAATCCCATTACTGGGTATCTATCCAAAGGACTATAAATCGTTCTACTATAAGGACACATGCACACGAATGTTCATTGCAGCACTGTTTACAATAGCAAAGACCTGGAACCAACCCAAATGCCCAACGATGATAGACTGGACTGGGAAAATGTGGCACATATACACCATGGAATATTATGCAGCAATCAAAATGATGAGTTTGTGTCCTTTGTAAGGACATGGATGAATCTGAGAACATCATTCTCAGCAAACTGACACAAGAACAGAAAAAGAAATACCGCATATACTCACTCATAGGTGGGTGAGAAAAATAAGAACACATGGACACAGAGAGGTGGTCTACTATACACTGGGGACTGTTTGGGGAATGGGGAAGGACAGCGGGGGCTATAGCCTGGGGATGAATACCAAGTGTGGTGAGGGGAGGAAAGCAGCAAAGACACTGCCATGTGTGTACCTATGCAACTATCTTGCACGTTCTGCACATGTACCCCAAACCTATAATGCAATAAAAAAAAAAAAAAAAAAGAAATCTTCATTTCTCAGGCATGCATGATTCACTGAGGCTCTGAATGAGTGGCCATATAAAATAGACTCCTGACTATTCCACAGGTGTGTATTATTCAGTGAGGCTCTGAATGAGTGGCCATATAAAATAGACTCCTGACTATTCCACAGGTGTGCATTATTCAGTGAGGCTCTGAATGAGTGGCCATATGAAATAGACTCCTGACTATTCCACAGGTGTGCATTATTCACTGAGGCTCTGAATGAGTGGCCATATGAAATAGACTCCTGACTATTCCACAGGTGTGCATTATTCACTGAGGCTCTGAATGAGTGGCCATATGAAATAGACTCCTGACTATTCCACAGGTGTGTATTATTCAGTGAGGCTCTGAATGAGTGGCCATATGAAATAGACTCCTGACTATTCCACAGGTGTGCATTATTCAGTGAGGCTCTGAATGAGTGGCCATATGAAATAGACTCCTGACTATTCCCCAGGTGTGTATTATTCACTGAGGCTCTGAATGAGTGGCCATATGAAATAGACTCCTGACTATTCCACAGGTGTGTATTATTCACTGAGGCTCTGAATGAGTGGCCATGAAATAGACTCCTGATAATTCCTCATGTGTGCATTATTCACTGAGGCTCTGAATGAGTGGCCATATGAAATAGACTCCTGACTATTCCACAGGTGTGTATTATTCAGTGAGGCTCTGAATGAGTGTCCATAAGAAAATACTCCTGAAGATGGCGTCACTCAGGATTGCAGCTCTCGGTGAAGGCGCAGAGGGTGAGTCCTAGCCGCATTCTCGGATGTTCCTTTTATGCCCACAGAGCGTTGAAAGTCCCAGGTGTGGGAGACACGGACTAGAGCCGGCTAACAGCGGCTCCTGATGCCAGCGTGTGTCAGAGCGGGACCAGCGTGGAACTCACTGGTCTGGGTGCCCTGTTAAACCGGCAATCTGAGATTTGGAAGGGCAGATTGGCATGTCCATCTGATTGAACGGGACTTGGACAATGAGCCAGACCAGGAGTTTCCTGGGAAGCGTGATCTGAGCCGGGTAGTGGGCAGCACGAGATCATACGGATCCCAGTGCCCTCGGCAGGCTCCTGGGGCGCCAGTGAGAGAGTCGACCTTCAGCTTGGGGAGGAAGAGAGAGAGAGAGGACGGACTCTGAGGCAGGGAGCTGGGTGATCGGCTCGGCGGGTCCCACTCACAGGACAAGCAGGGCGGCGGAGGCGCTTGGGGCTGAGAGTTTGTTGCGGCATCTGGGGCAGCAGCCCGGTCAGGGAGGGGCGTCCACCATTGATGGATGCACCCCCACTTAAGTACCGCCCAGGACTGCCTGCCGTTGCAGGCAACCTGCCATAGAGACTCCGCTCCACAGCAGGGAGCCCAGCAGGTCAGAGCCCCGGCAGGCAAATAGTGAATAGACTGCCATCTAGTGGGGCAGGACAGTGCAACAGATACTCATAAAGAAAGCCCCAACTCCTGAGACAGAGCATCTAAGGGTGAAAAAAAAAAAAAGAGTGGTGTTTTATGAGTTCTATTGCAGCAGACATAAACAACCTCCCAACAACCTGAATGAACAACGGAGCTCACAGCTCAGCACTGAGCTCCTATAAAGCACAGACTGTCTCCTCAAGCAGCTCCTGACCCCTGTATATCCAAGGAGTCACCCCAGAAAAGGACTAATCAGACTGACATTTGGCTGGCATCATTCTGGAACAAGGGCAGCAGAAGAAGAAACTGGTATCATCCCTCATTGTTCTGCAGCTGCTGCAGGTATACCCCAGACAAGCAGGGCCTGGAGTGGACCTCAGCACTCATACAGCAGAGGATAGATCATTAGAGGAAAACTAAGTAACAGAAATACTTCATCATCAACAATCTCAGTGTCCACACAGAGACCCAATTGAAAATCAGCAACTACTAAGACGACAGGTGGATAAATCCATAAAGATGGGAAGAAACCAGCGCAAAAAGGAGGAAAACACCCGAAACCAAAACACCTCACCTCCAAAAAAGGACCAAAACTCCTCACCAGCAAGGGAACAAAGCTGGATGGAGAATGAATGTGACGAAATGACGGAATCAGACTTCAGAAAGTGGATAATGAGAAACTTCAGTGAGCTAAAGGAACATGTTCTAAACCAGTGCAAAGAAACTAAGAACCTAGAAAAAAGATTTGAAAAAAGATTCGAGGAATTGATAACGAGAATGGACAACTTAGAGAGGAATATGAATGAATTGAAGGAGCTGAAAACACAACACGAGAACTCATGAAGCATGCACAAGTTTCAACAGCCGAATTGACCAAGCAGAAGAAAGAATATCAGAAGTTGAAGATCAACTCAATGAAATAAAACGAGAAACCAAGATTAAAGAAAAAAGTGCAAAAAGGAATGAACAAAATCTCCAAGAAATGTGGGACTATGTGAAGACCCAACCTACGTTTGATAGGTGTACCAGAATGTGTGAAGAGAATGAATCAAGCTGGAAAACACTCTTCAGGATATTATCCAGGAAAATTTCCCCAACCTAGCAAGACAGGTAAATACTCAACTCCAGGAAATACAGAGAACACCACAAAGATACTCTGCAAGAAGAGCAACCCCAAGGCACATAATCGTCAGATTCACTAGGGTTGAAACGAAGGAGAAAATACTAAGGGCAGCCAGAGAAAGGTCAGGTCACCCACAAAGGGAAGCCCATCAGACTCACAGCAGATCTCTCGGCAGAGACTCTACAAGCCAGAAGAGAGTGGGGCCAATATTCAACATCCTTAAAGAAAAGAGCTTTCAACCCAGAATTTCATATCCAGCCAAACTGAGCTTCATAAGTGAAGGAAAAATAAAATCCTTCACGAACAAGCAAGTACTCAGAGATTTTGTCACCACTAGGCCTGCTTTACAAGAGCTCCTGAAAGAGGCACTACACATAGAAAGAAACAACCAGTTCCAGCCATCCTAAAAGCATACCAAATGCTAAAGACCATCAACAAAATGAAGAATGTACATGAACCAACAGGCAAAACAGCCAGCTAGCATCAAAATGGCAGTATCAAATTCACACATAACAATATTAACCCTGAATGTAAATGGGCTAAATGCACCAATCAAAAGACACAGACTGGCAAATTGGATAAAAACCAAAACCCATCGGTGTGATCCAGAAACCCACCTCACATGCAAAGATACACAAAGGCTCAAAATAAAGGGATTGCGGAAGATTTACCAAGCAAATGGAGAGCAAAAAAAAGCAGGAGTTGCAATTCTCATCTCTGATAAAATAGACTTTAAAGTAACAAAGATCAAAGGGACAAAGAAGGTCATTACATAATGGTAAAAGGATCGATACAACAAGAAGAGATAACGATTCTAAATATATATGGACCCAATGTAGGAGCACCCAGATATATAAGGCAAGTTCTTAATGACTTACAAAGAGACTTAGACTCCCACACAATAATAGTGGGAGACTTTAACACTCCACTGTCAATAGCAGACAGATCAACCAGACAGAAAATTAACAAGGATATCCAGGACTTGAACTCAGACCTGGAACAAGCAAACCTGATAGACATTTACAGAACTCTCCACCCCAAATCCACAGAATATACATTCTTCTCAGCACCACATCACACCTACTCCAAAATTGACCACATAATTGGAAGTAAAGCACTCCTCAGCAAATGCAAAACAACGGAAATCATAACAAACAGTCTCTCAGACCATAGTGCAATCAAGTTGGAACTCAGAATTCAGAAAATAACTCAGAACCGCACAGCTTCATGGAAACTGAACAACTGGCTCTTGAATGTTGATTGGATAAACAATGAAATGAAGGCAGAAATAAAGAAGTTCTTTGAAACCAACGAGAATGAAGACACAACGTACCAGAATCTCTGGGACACATTTAAAGCAGTCTGTAGAGGAAAATATATAGCAATAAGTGCCCACATGAGAAGAGTGGAGAGATCCAAAATTGACACCCTATCGTCAAAATTGAAAGAGCTAGAGGAGCAAGATCAAAAAAGCTCAAAACCTAGCCGAAGACAAGAAATAACTAAGATCAGAGCAGAACTGAAGGAGATAGAGACAAGAAAACCCTTCAAAAATCAATAAATCTAAGAGCTGGTTTTGAAAAGATCAACAAAATAGACAGACCACTAGCCAGACTGATAAAAAGAGAGAACAACCAAATAGATGCAATAAAAACGATAAAGGGAAATCACCACAGATTCCACAGAAATTCAAACCATCATCAGAGAATACTACAAACAACTCTATGCACATAAACTAGTAAATCAGGAAGAAATGGATAAATTCCTGGACGCCTGTGTCCTCCCAAGCCTAAACCAGGAGGAAGCCGAAACTATGAATAGACCAATAACAAGGTCTGAAGTTGAGGCAGCAATTAAGAGCCTACCACACAAAAAAGCCCAGGTCCAGATGGGTTCACAGCTGAATTCTACCAGACACACAAAGAGGATCTGGTACCATTCCTTCTGAAACTATTCCAAATAATCCAAAAGAGGAACCCTTCCCAAATCATTTTATGAGACCAACATCATCCTGATACCAAAACCTGGCAGAGACTCAACAAGAAAAGAAAACTTCAGGCCAATATCCATGATGAACATAGATGCAAAATCTTCAATAAAATACTGGCAAACCGATTGCAACAGCACATTAAAAACTTATCCATCATGATCAAGTAGGATTCATCCTGGGATGCAAGGCTGGTTCAACATACGCAAGTCTATAAATGTAATTCACCACATAAACAGAAGCAAAACAAAAATCACATGATTATCTCAATTGATGCAGAGAAGGCATTTGACAAAATTCAACAGCCCTTTATGCTAAAAACCCTCAATAAACTTGGTATTGATGGAACATATCTCAAAGTAATAAAAGCTATTTATGACAAACCAACAGCCAATATCATACTTAATGGGCAAAACTGGAAGCATTCCCTTTGAAATCCGGCACTAGACAAGGATGCCCTCTCACCACTTCTATTCAACATAGTACTGGAAGTTCTAGCCAGAGCAATCAGGCAAGAAAAAGAAATAAAGGGTATTCAAATAGGAAAGGTGGAAGCCAAATTGTCTCTATTTGCAGACGACATGATAGTATACCTAGAAGACCCCATCACCTCAGCCCAAAAGCTCCTGCAACTGATAAGCAACTTCAGCAAAGTCTCAGGATATAAAATCAATGTTCAAAAATCACAAGCATTCCTATACACCAATAACAGACTTAAAGAGAACCAAATCAAGAACGAACTGCCATTCACAATTGCTACAAAGAAAATAAAATACCTAGGAATACAACTCACTAGGAATGTAAGGGACCCTTTAAGGAAAACTACAAACAACTGCTCAACGAAATAAGAGGACACAAACAGATGGAGAAACATTCCATGTTCGTGGTTAGGAAGAATCAATATCGTGAAAATGGCTATACTGCCCAAAGTAATTTACACAATCAATGCTATCCCCATCAAACTACCATTGAATTTCTTCACAGAACTGGAAAACCACCATGAATTTCATATGGAACCAAAAAGAGCCCGCATAGCCAAGTCAATTCTAAGCAAAAGAACACAGCGGGAGGCATCACGCTACCAGACTTCAAACTATACTACAAGGCTACAGTAATCAAAACAGCATGGTACTGGTACCAAAACAGAGATATAGACCAATGGAACAGAACAGAGGCATCGGAGGCAACACAACACATCTACAACCATATTATCTTTGATAAACCAGACAAAACAGGCAATGGGGAAAGGATTCCCTATTTAATAAATGGTGTTGGGAAAACTGGCTAGCCATGTGCAGAAAGCAGAAACTGGACCCCTTCCTGACACCTTACACTAAAATTAACTCCAGATGGATTAAAGACTTAAACGTAAGACCTGACACCATAAAAACCCTAGAAGAAAATCTAGGCAAAACCATTCAGGACATAGGAGTAGGCAAGGACTTCATGAACAAAACACCAAAAGCATTGGCAACAAAAGCCAAAATAGACAAATGGGACCTAATCAAACTCCACAGCTTCTGCACGGCAAAAGAAACAGTCACTAGAGTGAATCGGCAACCATCAGAATGGGAAAAATCTTTGCAGTTTACACATCTGACAAAGGGTTGATATCCAGAATTTACAAAGAACTCAAACAGATTTACAGGAAAAAACAAACAAGCCCATTCAAAATGGGCAAAGGATATGAACAGAAACTTTACAAAAGAAGACATACATGAGGCCAACAAACATATGAAAAAGTGCTCATCATTGGTCATTAGAGAGATGCAAATCAAAACCACATTGAGATACCATCTCACGCCAGTTAGAATGGCGATCATTAAAAATCTGAGACAGCAGATGCTGGAGAGGATGTGGAGAAATAGGAACACTCTTACACTGTTGGTGGGAGTGTAAATTAGTTCAACCATTGTGGAAGACAGTGTGGCGATTCCTCAGGGACCTAGAAATAGAAATTCCATTTGACCCAGCAATCCCATTACTGGGTATCTATCCAAAGGACTATAAATCGTTCTACTATAAGGACACATGCACACGAATGTTCATTGCAGCACTGTTTACAATAGCAAAGACCTGGAACCAACCCAAATGCCCAACGATGATAGACTGGACTGGGAAAATGTGGCACATATACACCATGGAATATTATGCAGCAATCAAAAATGATGAGTTTGTGTCCTTTGTAGGGACATGGATGAATCTGGAGAACATCATTCTCAGCAAACTGACACAAGAACAGAAAAAGAAATACCGCATATACTCACTCATAGGTGGGTGAGAAAATAAGAACACATGGACACAGAGAGGCGGTCTACTATACACTGGGGACTGTTGGGGAATGGGGAGGGACAGTGGGGGCTGGGGGATAGCCTGGGGATGAATACCAAGTGTGGGTGAGGGGAGGAAGGCAGCAAACACACTGCCATGTGTGCAACTATCTTGCTCGTTCTGCACATGTACCCCAAACCTATAATGCAATAAAAATTAAAAAAAAAAAAAATAATACTCCTATTTTCCAGTGTGCATTATTCACTGAGGCTCTGAATGAGTGGCCATATGAAATAGACTCCTGACTATTCCCAGGTGTGTATTATTCACTGAGGCTCTGAAAGAGTGTCCATATGAAATAGACTCCTGACTATTCCACAGGTGTGTATTATTCACTGAGGCTCTGAATGAGTGGCCATATGAAATAGACTCCTGACTATTCCACAGGTGTGCATTATTCACTGAGGCTCTGAATGAGTGGCCATATGAAATAGAATCCTGACTATTCCCAGGTGTGCATTATTCACTGAGGCTCTGAATGAGTGGCCATATGAAATAGATTCCTGACTATTCCCAGGTGTGTATTATTCACTGAGGCTCTGAATGAGTGGCCATATGAAATAGACTCCTGACTATTCCACAGGTGTGTATTATTCACTGAGGCTCTGAATGAGTGGCCATATGAAATAGACTCTGACTATTCCACAGGTGTGCATTATTCACTGAGGCTCTGAATGAGTGGCCATATGAAATAGACTCTGACTATTCCCAGGTGTGCATTATTCAATGAGGCTCTGAATGAGTGGCCATATGAAATAGACTCCTGACTATTCCACAGGTGTGCATTATTCAGTGAGGCTCTGAAAGAGTGTCCATATGAAATAGACTCCTGACTATTCCACAGGTGTGCATTATTCACTGAGGCTCTGAAAGAGTGTCCATATGAAATAGACTCCTGACTATTCCCAGGTGTGTATCATTCAGTGAGGCTCTGAATGAGTGGCCATGAAATAGACTCTGACTATTCCCAGGTGTGCATTATTCAGTGAGGCTCTGAGTGGCCATATGAAATAGACTCCTGACTATTCAGGTGTGTGTTATTCACTGAGGCTCTGAAAGAGTGTCCATATGAAATAGACTCCTGACTATTCCCAGGTGTGCATTATTCAATGAGGCTCTGAATGAGTGGCCATATGAAATAGACTCCTGACTATTTCCAGGTGTGCATTATTCACTGAAGCTCTGAATGAGTGGCCATATGAATAGACTCCTGACTATTCCCAGGTGTGTATTATTCACTGAGGTTCTGTATGAGTGTCCATATGAAATAGACTCCTGACTATTCCCAGGTGTGCATTATTCACTGAGGCTCTGAATGAGTGGCCATATGAAATAGACTCTGACTATTCCCAGGTGTGCATTATTCACTGAGCTCTGAATGAGTGGCCATATGAAATAGACTCCTGACTATTCCAGATATATGTATTATTCACTGAGGCTCTGAATGAGTGGCCATGAAATACACTCCTGACTATTCCACAGGTGTGTATTATTCAGTGAGGCTCTGAATGAGGCCATATGAAATAGACTCTGACTATTCCCAGGTGTGCATTATTCAGTGAGGCTCTGAATGAGTGGCCATGAAATAGACTCCTGATTATTCCCCAGGTGTATATTATTCAGTGAGGCTCTGAAAGAGTGTCCATATGAAATAGACTCCTGACTATTCCCAGGTGTGCATTATTCAGTGAGGCTCTGAATGAGTGGCCATATGAAATAGAATCCTGACTATTCCCAGGTGTATATTATTCAGTGAGGCTCTGAGTGGCCATATGAAATAGACTCCTGACTACTCCACAGGTGTTCATTATTCAGTGAGGCTCTGAATGAGGCCATATGAAATAGACTCTGACTATTCCCAGGTGTGCATTATTCACTGAGGCTCTGAATGAGTGGCCATATGAAATAGACTCCTGACTATTCCACAGGTGTGTATTATTTAATGAGGCTTTGAGTTAGTGACCATATGAAATAGACTCTGACTATTCCCAGGTGTATATTATTGACTGAGACTCTGAATAAGTGGCATATGAATAGACTCTCATTATTCCAAAGTTGTGCATTATTCACTGAGGCTCTGAGTGGCCATATGAAATAGACTCTGTCTATTCCCAGGTGTGCATTATTCACTGAGGCTCTGAATGAGTGGCCATATGAAATAGACTCCTGACTATTCCCAGGTGTGCATTATTCAATGAGGCTCTGAATGAGTGGCCATATGAAATAGACTCCTGACTATTCCCAGGTGTGCATTATTCACTGAGGCTCTGAATGAGTGGCCATATGAAATAGACTCCTGACTATTCCAGGTGTGTATTATTCACTGAGGCTCTGAATGAGTGGCCATATGAAATAGATTCCTGACTATTCCAGATATATGTATTATTCACTGAAACACTGAAAGAGTGGCCATATGAAATAGACTCCATTTTACTCCACAGGTGTGCATTATTCATTGATTCTCTAAATGAATCACCATATGAAATAGACTTCTGATTATTCCACAGGTGTGCATTATTCAGTGAGGCTCTGAATGAGTGGCCATATGAAATAGACTCTGACTATTCCCAGGTGTGTATCATTCAGTGAGGTGCTTAATTTGTGGCTATCTTAAATAGGTCCTGACTACTCCACAGGTGTTCATTATTCACTGAAGCTCTGAATGAGTGGCCATATAAAATAGACTCCTGACTATTGCCCCATTGTGCATTATTCACTGAGGCTCTGAATGAGTGGTCATATGGAATAGAATCCTGATGATTCCCAGGTGTGTATTATTCACTGAGCTCTGAATGAGTGGCCATATGAAATAGACTCTGACTATTCCCAGGTGTGCATTATTCACTGAGGCTCTGAGTGGCCATATGAAATAGATTCCTGACTATTCCCAGGTGTGCATTATTCACTGATTCTCTGAGTGGCCATATGAAATAGACTCCTGACTATTCCCAGGTGTGTATTATTCAGTGAGGCTCTCAATGAGTGGCCATACAAAATAGACTTCTGATTATTCCACAGGTGTGTATTATTCACTGAAGCTCTGAATGAGTGGCCATATGAAATAGACTCTGACTATTCCACAGGTGTGCATTATTCACTGAGCTCTGAATGAGTGGCCATATAAAATAGACTCCTGACTATTCCCCAGGTGTGTATTATTCAGTGAGGCTCTGAATGAGTGACCATATGAAATAGACTTCTGATTATTCCACAGGTGTGTATTATTCACTGAGCCTCTGAATGAGTGGCCATGAAATACACTCCTGACTTTTTCCCAGGTGTGTACTATTCAGTGAGGCTCTGAATGAGTGGCCATATGAAATAGACTCTGACTATTCCCCAGGTGTGTATTATTCACTGAGCTCTGAATGAGTGGCCATATAAAATAGACTCCTGACTATTCCCCAGGTGTGCATTATTCACTGAGGCTCTGAATGAGTGGCCATGAAATAGATTCCTGACTATTCCCCAGGTGTGTATTATTCAGTGAGGCTCTGAATGAATGGCCATATGAAATAGACTCCTGACAATTCCCCAGGTGTGTATTATTCACTGAGGCTCTGAATGAGTGGCCATATAAAATAGACTCCTGACTATTCCACAGGTGTGCATTATTCAGTGAGGCTCAATGAGTGTTCATATGAAATAGACTCCTGACTATTCCCCAGGTGTATCATTCAGTGAGGCTGTGAAAGAGTGGCCATATAAAATAGACTTGACTATTCCCCAAGTGTGTATTATTCACTGAGGCTCTGAATGAATGGCCATATGAAATAGACTCTGACTATTCCACAGGTGCATATTATCCACTGAGGCTATGAATGAGTGTCCAAATGAATAGAATCCTGGCTACTCCACAGGTGTGCATTATTCTGAGGCTCTGAATGAGTAGCCATATGACATAGACTCCTAATTATTCTCCATGTGTGTATTATTCAGTGAGGCTCAGAATAAGTGGCCATATTAATTAGATTCCTTACTATCCCACAGGTGTGTATTATTCACTGAGGCTCTGAATATGTGGCTACATGAAATAGACTCCTGACTATTCCCCAGGTGTGTATTATTCAGTGAGGCTCTGAATGAATGGCCATATGAAATAGACTCCTGACTATTCCACAGGTGTGCATTATTCAGTGAGCTCTGAATGAGGGATAAAACAGAATCTGACTATTCCCCAGGTGTGTATCATTCAGTGAGGCTCTGAATGAGAGGCCATATAAAATAGACTCCTGACTATTCCCCAGGTGTGCATTATTCAGTGAGGCTGTGAAAGAGTGGCCATATAAAATAGACTCCTGACAATTCCCCAGGTATGTAATATTCACTGAGGTTCTGAATGAGTTTCCATATGAAATAGACTCTGACTATTCCACAGGTGTGCATTATTCAGTGAGGCTCTGAATGAGTGCCATAAGAAATAGACTCCAGACTATATCACAAGTGTGTAATATTCAGTGAGGCTGTGAAAGAGTGGCCATATAAAATAGACCTGACTATTCCACAGGTGTGTATTATTCACTGATTGTCTGAATGAGTAGCCATATGACATAGACTCCTAATTATTCTCCATGTGTGTATTATTCAGAGAGGCTCTGAAAGAGTGTCCATATGAAATAGACTCCTGACTATTCCCCAGGTGTGTATTATTCACTGAGCTCTGAATGAGAGGCCATATAAAATAGACTCCTGACTATTCCCCAGGTGTATCATTCAGTGAGGCTCTCAATGAGTGGCCATATGAAATAGACTCCTGACTATTCCACAGGTGTGCATTATTCACTGAAGCTCTGAATGAGAGGCCATATAAAATAGACTCCTGACTATTCCCATTGTGAATTATTCAATAAGGCTCTGAATGAGAGGTCATATGAAATAGACTCCTGACTATTCCCCAGGTGTATATCATTCAGTGAGGCACTGAATGAGTGGCCATATGAAAGAGGCTCCTGACTATTCCCCAGGTGTGCATTATTCACTGAGGCTCTGAATGAGTGGCCATATGAAATAGACTCCTGAGTATTCCCCAAGTCTGCATTATTCACTGATTCTCTGAGTGGCCATATAAAATAGACTCCTGACTATTCTCCAGGTGTGTTTTATTCACAAGGGCTCTGAATGAGTGGCCATATGAAATAGACTCCTGACTATTCCCCAGGTGTGCATTATTCAGTGAGGCTCTGAATGAGTGGCAATATGAAATAGACTCCTGACTATTCCACAGGTGTGCATTATTCACTGAGGCTCTGAAAGAGTGTCCATATGAAATAGACTCCTGACTATTCCCCAGGTGTGCATTATTCACTGAGGCTCTAAAAGAGTGTCCATATGAAATAGACTCCTGACTATTCCCAAGGTGTGCATTATTCAGTGAGGCTCTCAATGAGTGGCCATATGAAATAGACTCTGACTATTCCCCAGGTGTGTATCATTCAGTGAGGCTCTGAATGAGAGGCCATATAAAATAGACTCCTGACTATTCCCAGGTGTGTACATTTAGTGAGGCTCTCAATGAGTGGCCATATGAAATAGACTCCTGACTATTCCCAGGTGTGCATTATTCACTGAGGCTCTGAATGAGTGGCAATATGAAATAGACTCTGACTATTCCCCAGGTGTATCATTCAGTGAGGCTCTGAATGAGTGGCCATATGAAAGAGACTCTGACTATTCCACAGGTGTGTATTATTCAGTGAGGCTCTGAATGAGTTTCCATATGAAATACACTCCTGACTATTCCCCAAGTGTGTATTATTCACTGAGGCTCTGAATGAGTGGCCATATAAAATAGACTCCTGACTATTCCCCAGGTGTGCATTATTCAGTGAGGCTCTCAATGAGTGGCCATATGAAATAGACTCCTGACTATTCCCCAAGTGTGTATTATTCAGAGAGGCTCTGAAAGAGTGTCCATATGAAATACACTCCTGACTATTCCCAGGTGTGCATTATTCACTGAGGCTCTGAATGAGTTTCCATATGAAATACACTCCTGACTATTCTCCAGGTGTGTTTTATTCACAAGGGCTCTGAAAGAGTGTCCATATGAAATACACTCCTGACTATTCCCCAGGTGTGCATTATTCACTGAGGCTCTGAAAGAGTGTCCATATGAAATACACTCCTGACTATTCTCCAGGTGTGTTTTATTCACAAGGGCTCTGAATGAGTGGCCATATGAAATAGACTCCTGACTATTCCACAGGTGTGTATTATTCACTGAGGCTCTGAATGAGTGGCCATATGAAATAGACTCCTGACTATTCCACAGGTGTGCATTATTCACTGAGGCTCTGAATGAGTGGCCATATGAAAGAGACTCCAAGATTTTTCCAGGTATGCATTATTCAATGAGGCTCTGAATGAGTGGCCATATGAAATAGACTCCTGACTATTCCCCAGGTGTGCATTATTCAATGAGGCTCTGAATGAGTGGCCATATGAAATAGACTCCTGACTATTCCCCAGGTGTGTATTATTCACTGAGGCTCTGAAAGAGTGTCCATATGAAATAGACTCCTGACTATTCCACAGGTGTGCATTATTCAGTTTGGCTCTGAATCACAGGTCATATGAAATAGACTCTGACTATTCCCCAGGTGTGCATTATTCACTGAGGCTCTGAATGAGTGGCCATATGAATAGACTCCTGACTATTCTCCATGTGTGCATTATTCACTGAGGCTCTGAATGAGTGGAAATATAAAATAGATTCCTGACTATTCCACAGGTGTGCATTATTCAATGAGGCTCTGAATGAGTGGCCATATGAAAGAGAATCCTGACTATTCCACAGGTGTGCATTATTCACTGAGGCTCATAATGAGTGGTCATATTAAACAGAATCCTGACTATTCCCCAGGTGTGTATCATTCATTGAGGCTTTGAATGATTTGCCATATGAAAAGACTCCTGACTACTCCACAGGTGTGCATTATTCACTGAGCCTCTGAATGAGGCCATATGAAATACACTCCTGACTATTCCCCAGGTGTGTACTATTCAGTGAGGCTCGAAATGAGTGGCCATATGAAATAGACTCCTGACTATTCCACAGGTGTGCATTATTCACTGAGCTCTGAATGAGTGGCCATAAGAAATAGACTCCTGATTATTCCCCAGGTGTGCATTATTCACTGAGGCTCTGAATATGTGGCCATATGAAATAGATTCCTGACTATTCCCAGGTGTGTGTTATTCACGGAGTCTCTGAATGCATTGTCATTCCAAATAGACACTTCAGAATTCTCCAGGTGTGCTCTATTCCGTGAGGCTATGAATGTGTGACCACAGGAAATAGACTTCTCATTGTTCCCCAGGTGTGTATTACTCACTCAGGCTCTGAAAGAGTGACCAAATGAAATAGATTCCTATTAGACAGGTGTGCATTATTCACTGAGGCTCATAATGAGTGGTCATATTAAACAGAATCCTGACTATTCCCCAGGTGTGTATCATTCACTGAGGCTGAATGAGTGGCCATATAAAATAGACTCTTGACTATTTTCCAAGTGTGTATAATTCACTGAGGCTCTGAATGAGTGTTCATATGAAATAGACTCCTGACTATTCCACAGGTGCATATTATCCACTGAGGCTATGAATGAGTGTCTAAATGAAATAGATTCCTGGCTACTCCACAGGTGTGCATTATTCACTGAGGCTCTGAATGAATGTCCATCGGAAATAGACTCCAAATTATTCTCCATGTGTGTATTATTCACTGAGGCTGAATGAGTGGCCATATGAAATAGACTCCTGACTATTCCACAGGTGTGTATTATTCACTGAGGCTCTGAATAGGTGGCCACATGAAATAGACTCCTGACTACTCCACAGGTGTGCATTATTCAGTGAGACTCTGAATGAGGGGATAAAACAGTATCTTGATTATTTCTCCAGGTTTGTACATTTAGTGAGGCTCTCAATGAGTGGCCATATGAAAAAGATTTCTGACTATTCCACAGGTGGGCATTATTCTGTGAGGCTGTGAAAGACTGATCACATGAAATAGACTCCTGACAATTCCCCAGGTATGTAATATTCAGTGAGGTTCTGAATGAGGTTCCATATGAAATAGTCTACTTTTACCTGGTGTGCATTAGTCAGTGAGGCTTTGAATGAGTGGCCATAAGAAATAGACTCCAGACTATATCACAAGTGTGTAATATTCAGTGAGGCTTTGAAAGAGTGGCCATATGAAATAGACTCCTGATTATTCCCCAGGTGTGTATTATTCACTGATTGTCTGAATGAGTAGCCATATGACATAGACTCCTAATTATTCTCCATGTGTGCATTATTCAATAAGGCTCTGAATGAATGTCCATGAAATAGACTCCTGACACTCAGGTGTGTATTATTCAGTGAGGCCCAGAATGAGAGGTCATATGAAATAGATTTCGACTATCACCCAGGTGTGTATCATTCAGTGAGGTTCTGAATGAGTTCCATATGAAATAGACTCCTGACTACTCCATAGGGGTTCATTATTCACTGAAGCTCTGAATGAGAGGCCATATAAAATAGACTCTGACTATTCCCCAGGTGTGCATTATTCAATAAGGCTCTGAATGAGTGGCCATATAAAATAGACTCCTGAGTACTCAACAGGTGTGAATTATTCACTGAGGCTCTGAATGAGTGGTCATATGAAAGAGAATCCTGACTATTTCAAACCTGTGCATTATTCACTGAGGCTCATAATGAGTGGTCATATTAAACAGAATCCTGACTATTCCCAGGGTGTGTATCATTCATTGAGGCTTTGAATGATTTGCCATATGAAAAAGACTCCTGAGTACTCAACAGGTGTGAATTATTCACTGAGCCTCTGAATGAGTGGCCATATGAAATACACTCCTGACTTTTTCCCAGGTGTGTACTATTCAGTGAGGCTCGAAATGAGTGGCCATATGAAACAGAACCTTCAGTATTCTACAGACGTGCATTATTCACTGAGGGGCTGAATGAGTGGGCATAAGCAATAGACTCCTGATTATTCCCCAGGTGTGCATTATTCACTGAGGCTCTGAATATGTGGCCATTTGCAATAGATTCCTCACTATTCTTTAGGTGTGTGTTATTCACGGAGTCTCTGAATGCATTGTCATTCCAAATAGACACTTCAGAATTCTCCAGGTGTGCCCTATTCCGTGAGGCTATGAATGAGTGACCACATGAAATAGACTTCTCATTGTTCCCCAGGTGTGTATTACTCACTGAAGCTCTGAAAGAGTGACCAAATGAAATAGATTCCTATTAGACAGGTGTGCATTATTAAGTGAGGCTCTGAATGAATGTCCATGAAATAGACTCCTGACTATTCCCAGGTGTGTGTTATTCACTGAGGCTGAATGAGTGGCCATAAGAAATAGACTCCAAATTATTCTCCATGTGTGTATTATTCACTGAGGTTCTGTATGAGTGTCCAAATGAAATAGACTCCTGACTATTCCACAGGTGCATATTATCCACTGAGGCTATGAATGGGTGTCTAAATGAAATAGATTCCTGGCTACTCCACAGGTGTGCATTATTCACTGAGGCTCTGAATGAATGTCCATGAAATAGACTCCAAATTATTCTCCATGTGTGTATTATTCACTGAGGCTGAATGAGTGGCCATATGAAATAGACTCCTGACTATTCCACAGGTGTGCATTATTCAATGAGGCTCTGAATATGTGGCCACATGAAATAGACTCCTGACTATTCCACAGGTGTGCATTATTCAGTGAGGCTCTGAATGAGAGGCCATATAAAATAGACTCCTGACTATTCCCCAGGTGTGTACATTTAGTGAGGCTCTCAATGAGTGGCCATATGAAAGATTTCTGACTATTCCACAGGTGTGTATTATTCAGTGAGGCTCTGAATGAGTGGCCATGAAATAGACTCCTGACAATTCCCCAGGTATGTAATATTCAGTGAGGTTCTGAATGAGTTCCATATGAAATAGTCTCCTTTACCTGGTGTGCATTATTCAGTGAGGCTCTGAATGAGTGGCCATAAGAAATAGACTCCAGACTATATCACAAGTGTGTAATATTCAGTGAGGCTGTGAAAGAGTGGCCATATGAAATAGACTCTGACAATTCCCCAGGTATGTAATATTCAGTGAGGTTCTGAATGAGTTCCATATGAAATAGATTCCTATTAGACAGGTGTGCATTATTCAGTGAGGCTTTGAATGAGTGGCCATAAGAAATAGACTCAGACTATATCACAAGTGTGTAATATTCAGTGAGGCTGTGAAAGAGTGGCCATATGAAATAGACTCCTGACAATTCCCCAGGTATGTAATATTCAGTGAGGTTCTGAATGAGTTCCATATGAAATAGATTCCTATTAGACAGGTGTGCATTAGTCAGTGAGGCTTTGAATGAGTGGCCATAAGAAATAGACTCCAGACTATATCACAAGTGTATAATATTCAGTGAGGCTTTGAAAGAGTGGCCATATGAAACAAACCCCTTATTACTCCACACGTGTGCATTATCCATTGATTGTCTGAATGAGTAGCCATATGACATAGACTCCTAATTATTCTCCATGTGTGCATTATTCAAAGAAGTTCTGTATGAGTGTCCAAATGAAATAGACTCCTGACACTCCCCCAGGTGTGTATTATTCAGTGAGACCCAGAATGAGAGGTCATATGAAATAGATTTCTGACTATCGCCCAGGTGTGTATCATTCAGAGAGGCACTTAATTCGTGGCTATCTTAAACAGCATCCTGAATACTCCATAGGGGTTCATTATTCACTGAAGCTCTGAATGAGAGGCCATATAAAATAGACTTTTGACTATTGCTCCATTGTGAGTTATTCAATAAGGCTCTGAATGAGTGGTAGTATGGAGTAGCATCTTGATGATTCCCCAGGTGTGTATCATTCAGTGAGGCACTGAATAAGTGGCCATATAAAAGAGGCTCTAACTATTACCCTGGTGTGCATTATTCACTGTGGCTATGAATTATTGGCCATGTGAAATAGACTCCTGAGTATTCCCCAAGTCTGGATTATTCACTGAATCTCTGAGTGGCCATATACAATAGACTCCTGACTATTCACCATTTGTGTGCTATTCCATGGGTGTCCTACTGAGTGACCATATGAAATAGACTTCTGACTGTTCCCCATGTGTGCATTATTCAGGGAGTCTCGGAATCGGGGGTGATATGAATTAGTACTCCACAGATGTGCATTATTCACTGAGGCTCGTAATGAGTGGTCATGTTAAATGGACTCCTGACTATTTCCCAGGTGTACATTATGCACTGAGGCTCTGAAACACTGTCCCTATGAAAGAGACACCTGACTATTTCCAAGGTGTGCATTATTCAGCTTGGCTCTCAATGACTGGTCATATAAAATAGAACCCTGACTATTCCCCAGGTGTGTATTATTTACAATAAAAAATCTTAAGTACTCCCCAGGTGTTCATTATTCACTGAGGCTCTGAGTGAGTGGCAATATGATATAGACTCTTGACAATTCCACAGGTGTGTATTATTCAGTGAGGCTCTGAATGAATGGCTATATAAATGAAAATTCTCACTTATCCACGGGTGTGCAATACTCCATGAGATTCTGAATTAGTGGCCATATGACTATTTCACAGGTGTGTACCATTCAGTGAGGCTCTGAGTGACCATATTAAAGAGATTCCTGAATATTCACAAGGATCTTATTACTCAGAGAGACTCTGAATGAATGGCTATATAAATCAGGTTGCTGACTACTCCACAGGAGTGCATTATTCAGTGAAGCTCTGAATGAGGGGCCAGATGAAATTGTCTCCTGACAATTCCCCTGGTGTGTATTATTCACTGAGCTTCTGAATGTGTGGCCAATTGAAATACACTCCTGACTATTCCCCAGGTGTGTGTTATTCACTGAGGTTCTGTATGAGTTGCCATACAAAACAGACTCCTGACTATTCCCCAGGTGCATTATTCACTGAGGCTCTGAGTGACCATATGAAATAGACTTCTGACTCTACCCCATGTGTGTATTATTCAGAGAGGCTCTGAAAGAGTGTCCATATGAAATACACTCCTGTCTATTCCCCAGGTGTGCATTATTAACTGAGGCTCTGAATGAGTTTCAATATGAAATACACTCCTGAGTATTCTCCAGGTATGCTTAATTCACATGGACTCTGAATGAGGAGCTGTATGAAATAGACTCCTAACTATTGCACAGGTGTGTATTATTCACTGATGTTCCGAATGTGTTGCCAAAGAAAGTAGACACCTGGCTACTCCAAAAGTGTGCATTCTTTTTTTTTAATTTTTAAAATTTTTATTGCATTTTAGGTTTTGGGGTACATGTGCAGAGCGTGCAAGATAGTTGCATAGGTACACACATGGCAGTGTGTTTTGCTGCCTTCCTCCCCTTCACTCACATTTGACATTTCTCCCCAGGCTATTCCTCCCCAGCATCCCTGCTGTCCCTCCCCATTCCCCAATAGACCCCAGTGTGTAGACTCATCCCTGTGTCCATGTGTTCTCATTTTTCTCACCCGCCTATGAGTGAGAATATGTGGTATTTCCTTTTCTGTTCTTGTGTCAGTTTGCTGAGAATGATGTTCTCCAGATTCATCCATGTCCTTACAAAAGACATAAACTCGTCATTTTTTATTGCTGCATAATATTCCATGGTGTATATGTGCCACATTTTCCCAGTCCAGTCTATCATCGATGGGCATTTGGGTTGGTTCCAGTTCTTTGCTATTGTACAGGGCTGCAATGAACATTCGTGTGCATGTGTCCTTATAGTAGAACAATTTATATTCCTTTGGATATATACCTAGTAATAGGATTGCTGGGTCAAATAAAATTTCTATTTCTAGGTACTTGAGGAATTGCCACACTGTCTTCCACAATGGTTGAACTAATAATTTACACTCCCACCAACAGTGTAAGAGTGTTCCTATTTCTCCACATCCTCTCCAGCATCTGCTGTCTCCAGATTTTTAATAATCGCCATTCTAACTGGCGTGAGATGGTATCTCAATGTGGTTTTGATTTGCATCTCTAATGACCAGTGATGATGAGCATTTTTCATGTGTTTGTTGGCCTCATGTATGTCTTCTTTGTAAAGTGTCTGTTCATGTCCTTTGCCCATTTTTGAATGGGCTTGTTTGTTTTTTTCCTGTAAATCTGTTTTAGTTCTTTGTAAATTCTGATATCAGCCCTTTGTCAGATGGGTAAACTGCAAAGATTTTTCCAATCTGTTGGTTGCCAATTCACTCTATTGACTGTTTCTTTGCCGCAAAGCTGTGGAGTTTGATTAGGTCCCATTTGTCTATTTTGGCTTTTGTTGCCAATGCTTTTGGTGTTTTGGTTATGAAGTCCTTGCCTACTCCTATGTCCTGAATGGTTTTGTAGATTTTCTTCTAGGGTTTTAGGTCTTGTGTTTAAGTCTTAATCCATCTGAGTTAATTTTAGTGTAAGGTGTCAGGAAGGGGTCCAGTTTCTGCTTTCTGCACATGGCTAACCAGTTTCCTAACACCATTTGTTAAACAGGAATCCTTTTCCCATTCCTTATTTTTGTCTGTTTATGAAAGATTATATGGTTGTAGATATGTTGATTTGCTCTATGCCTCTGTTCTGTTTCATTGGTCTATATCTCTGTTTTGGTACAGTATCATGCTGTTTTGATTACTGTAGCCTTGTAGTATAGTTTGAAGTCTGGTAGTGATGCCTCTGTGTGTTCTTTTTGCTTAGAATTGACTTGGCTATGCGGGCTCTCTTTGTTCCATATGAAGTTCAAGGTGGTTTTTTCCAGTTCTGTGAGAAATTCAATGGTAGTTGATGGGGATAGTGTTGATTCTGTAAATTACTCAGTATCATTTTCATGATACTGATTCTTCCTAACCATGAAGACGAATGTTTCTCCATTTGTTTGTGTCCTCTTATTTCGTTGAGCAGTGGTTTGTAGTTTTCCTTGAAGAGTCCCTTAAATTTCTTGTAAGTTGTATTCTAGGTATTTTATTCTCTTTGTAGCAATTGTGAATGACAGTTCATTCTTTATTTGGTTCTCTTTAAGTCTGTTATTGTTGTATAGAATGATGATTTTGCACATTGATTTTATATTCTGAGACTTTGCTGAAGTTGCTTATCAGTTTCAGGAGTTTTTACTGAGGTGATGGGGTCTTCTAGGTATATCATGTCGTCTGCAACAGACAATTTGGCTTCCTCCTTTCCTATTTAACACTTTATTTCTTTTCCTTGCCTGATTGCTGGCTTGAACTTCCAGTACTATGTTGAATAGAGTGGTGAGAGAGGGCATCCTTGTCTGGCCAGATTTCAAAGGGAATGCTTCCAGTTTGCCATTAAGTATGATATTGGCTGTTGGTTTGTCGTAAATAGCTTTTATTACTTTGAGATATGTTCCATCACCAGTTTATTGAGAGTTTTTAGCATAAAGGGCTGTTGAATTTTGTCGCCTTCTCTGCATCAATTGAGATAATCATGTGGTTTTTGTTTGTCATAGAATGACGTTTATAGACTTGATAAGTTGAACCAGCCTTGCATCCTCGGATGAACTACTTGATCATGATGGATAAGTTTTTAATGCTGTTGAAATATTTGCCAGTATTTTATTGAAGATTTTTGCATCTATGTTCATCATGGATATTGGCCTGAAGTTTTCTTTTCTTGTTGAGTCTCTGCCTGGTTTTGGTATCAGAATGATGTTGGTCCATAAATGATTTGAAGGGTTCTCTTTTGGATTATTTGGAATAGTTTCAGAATGGTACCAGGTCCTCTTGTGTGTAGAATTGCTGTGAACCCATCTCCAGGGCTTTTTGTGTGTAGGCTCTTAATTGCTCCTCAACTTCAGACCTTGTTATTGGTCTATTCATAGTTTGGCTCTCGTGGTTTAGGCTTGGGAGGACACAGGTGTCCAGGAATTTATTCATTTCTTCCTGGTTTACTAGTTTATGTGCATAGTTGTTTGTAGTATTCTCTGATGATGGTTTGAATTTCTGAATCTGTGGTGATTTCCCTTTATCGTTTTTTATTGCATCTATTTGGCTCTCTCTTTTTTTTTATCAGTCTGGCTAGTGGTCTGTCTATTTTGTTGATCTTTGAAAACCAGATCTTGGATTTATTGATTTTGAAGGGTTTTTCTGTCTCTATCTCCTTCAGTTCTGCTCTGATCTTAGTTATTTCTTGTCGGCTAGGTTTTGAGTTTTTGATCTTGCTCCTCAGCTCTTTCAATTTTGATGATAGGGTGTCAATTTTGGATCTCTCCACTTTTCTCATGTGGGCAATTATTGCTATATATTTTCCTCACAGACTGCTTTAAATGTGTCCCAGAGATTATGGCATGTTGTGTCTTCATTCTGGTTTCAAAGAACTTTATTTCTCCTTCATTTCATTTTTATCCAATGACATTCAAGAGCCAGTTGTTCAGTTTCCATGAAGCTGTGAGTTCTGAGTTAGTTTCTGAATTCTGATTTCTAACTTGATTGCACTATGGTCTGAGAGACTGTTATGATTTCAGTTGTTTTGCATTTGAGAGTGCTTTACTTCCAGTTATGTGGTCAATTTTGGAGTAGGTGTGATGTGATGCTGAGAAGAATGTATATTGTGTGAATTTGGGGTGGAGAGTTCTGTAAATGTCTATCAGGTTTGCTTGTTCCAGGTCTGTTCGCCCTGGATATCCTTAATTTTCTGTCTTGGTGATCTGTCTGATAGTGACAGTGGAGAAGTCTCCCACTATTGTTGTGTGATTCAAGTCTCTGTAAGTCATTAAGAACTTGCCTTATATATCTGGTTGCTCCTGTATTGTCCATATCAGTATGATTCTGTTGGTTTGTCAGAATAGCTATTACTTTGAGATATGTTCCACATACCAAGTTTATTGATTTTCACAAATGTTGAATTTTGTCAAATGCCTCTCTGACAATTGAGATAATCATTGTTTTGTTTTTGCTCTGTTTATGTGGTGAATGATTTAGACCATATTTTGAACCAGCCTTGCATGGATGAATTACTGATCATGATAAATAAGTTTTTTATTGTGCTGTTGCACATTTGCCAGTATTTTATTGAAGATATCTATGTTCACATGGATATTGTGAAAGTCTGCTTGTTGAGCTCTGTGTTTTCATTGGATGATGTCATAAATGATTTGATTCCTTTTGGATTATTTGGAATAGTTTCAGAAGGAATGGTACCAGATTCTCTTGTGTGTCTGGTAGAATTCAGCTGTGAAGCCATCTGACTTGATTTTTGTGTGGTATTTCATTTGCCTCAACTCTGACCTGTTATTGGTCTATTCATATTTTTCCTCTTTTAGTTTGAAGGACACAGGATCCAGAATTTATCCATTTCTTCCTGAATCAGTGGTCATAGAGTTGTTTGTAGTATTCTCATGATGGTATGAATCTGAAATCTGTGGTGATTTCAGTTTTTTATTGCATCATTTGGTTGTTCTCCCATCAGCTGTGGTAGCATTTTGTTGATCTTTTGAAAACCAGCTCTGGTTTCAGAGAATCTATTTCTCCTTCATTTTCAATCCAATCACACCAAGAGCCAGTTGTTCATTTCATGAAGTTCTTCTGATTTTCTGAATTTTATTCCAGCTTGATTGCACTATGATCTGAGAGACTGTTTGTTATAATTTCAGTTGTTTTCACTGAGGATACACACATGTGGTCAATTTTAAGTAGGTGTATTGATCTGAGAAGAATACAAATTTTGAGAGTTCTGAAATGTCTATCATTTGCTTGTTCCATCTGAGTTCAAGTCCTGATATCCTTGTTAATTTTCTGTCTGGTTGATCTGTCTGATATTGACATGAGTTTAACATCTCCACATTAGTGTGGGGTCTCTATAGGTCATTAAGAACTTTCATGTATCTGGGTGTTCTGTATTGAATGTGTATAAAATAACC